>CALYDH030000312.1:0-101946 GCA_944474815.3 Schistosoma curassoni
TAATGAAATACAATATATAAATCCTGCCGTTGTTGCTACCTTTAATGGTGGTCGAGCTATACTGGCTGGAACAATCGTTTTTTCTCAAGGTTCTACCATACGCCCAGACAGGTCGGTTGAAGAACAGTACACTAAAGTAACAACCAAGGTCTGACGGCGAAGTCGTACTGCTGACTGTAGAGAGGTGTTATGGCACTGAGGTTTTTCCTCAGACAACCAGCATAACAGCGATACGCCTTCCCACAAGGAAGGTGGGGTTAGAAAAGGTCGACCCTAAAAATGTACATCTCGCTTATCCCACGGTATCCGTCTCCAGTGGTAAGGTCCCAACAAGTATGGAGCTAACACAAAAATGTGTGTGAACGACTTAAGCAGTTATCCATTGAGCACTGCGATCACGCTCTCAGGTCACTATACCAATTTTAACCCAATTTCTTTTTCAGGTATCTCTATAAGAACCCTTACACGGTGTGGACAACCGGGAAGTGATAACTAACCTCCTACCTCTAACAGCCTTCAAGATCACTGACTGACTGATATTAAAAATATCACGACTGAAACTTTCTTCATACTATTTCTACCGATAATCATATTCTTTTAAGAACAATATCGTGTTGATGTTAGAATAAATCCATGTAATGAATTGCTGCCGTTTTTGTTCGTCCTATTATTTTATAAAACTCATCAACTTACATTATGTACTATATGCCCCAAATTCGATGTAAATTCCGATCCAATTTGCCTCGTACCATAAACGTAACCTCAAACCTCTGTTTTCACTATTTTGAGAGTGATTATTCAAAGATACCTATATTCAAAACCTTACAACCTCTTCGTATTCTTCACCTTCTAAGGGAATTTCACATCATAAAGTAGTACATAGCAAACTATCACAATATAAGTAAACAGACAACTAATATGCATCAAAATCATGCAGAACAAAGGGATTGAAAGTTATTAAATTGAATACTGTTTAATATTTACACTTACCGAATCCTTTTCATTTACAACCATTGTATCAACTTGAATTTCGACTATACCAAGCAATACTCTATGCCATAATCATCTAATTGATCAGTGCCTAAAATCATAGACATCGGCGGTAACGGTATGCCTTCATCATCATCATCATCATCCTCATCATTACTATCATATTGGCAAACTCATAATTCATGTCACTCCACTATTGAATAGTTTCAAATTATCTTTACGTAATTTTAAATTAGTTGATGCAGCTAAATAAGCTTCTTTAGATAAATTTCTAGCTAATTCATGAATAAATGAATCTTCTCTACCATCTGGACCAATTCGAACTTGATCATTCAATGAACTAAGTGTTACCTTTTTTTTAGGTAATGGGAAAAGAATAAACATGATATATTGGATAATATGTTGATAGTGTATACAAGGACAGATAATTTTGTTCACTGAACTATATCCAAACCGAAACTAACAGTTTGCCTACCCGCTATCTCTCGAATCTTTAACATTAAATTTCTGTCCGTTAGACAACACAATCGCATCAGGGAATACAATTCTGTGGTAGCTAATAACTGGAGTAGGTTCGTGCAATATTTATTTCTTTGGGACAGTGTAGTTTATTTACATTACTGTCCATATCCACTGGCCTAGTTCAAAGGTAAGACTGCCAACACAAAATTTTGACCCACAAGAATAATACAAATATAAAAAATGATCCTGTCAAATCACACAAAAGAGTTACAAATGCCTCCGGTTAACCAACGAAGTTGATGAAGATTATCTAGCATACGCAAGCAAGATTATTCTACAAGCGGATCGCTTTAAATTAAATGGATTATCAACTGATCAGTTTAAATGTCCATCGTTGTTTTCTAGACTACAATTACCCACAGATGCTGAAGTGTGAACACGATTACTATTCTGCTTTGAAGATAATGGAATGACATTACAAATGATTACTACAAAGTGTGAACACCTGGTAAATCTAAAACATGACACTACAGAGATAGAAGCTAAAGGAGGAGAAACCTCAGTAAATTATAATAATCATTCTGTCAAACCAAGCAGACAAAATACTGTTGGTGTCAGCAATCAACGCCAAGTGAAATTACGGTTTTGTAGTGAATAACATTTCACCAAAACTTGTCGTTATCTAATCACTGATGTAATGTCTGGTGTATTCTACTGATGTCGATAGATATAAGTAGTATGTATCAGCAATCGAAAGTGAAGTGCCTTATGCCAGAAAGTTAAGAAGATCAAAGAGAAGTGAACGAGAACAGAGAGTGAGTGGTGTGGAAATGAAGGAACAATGAAGTCTGACACGATTGATTGACATTTTTTAATAAAGAATTTACTGTTTGGTTCTCAGATTTTACTGATATATTCTGTAAGATTGTGTTTAAATACATTTGGTTGTCCCCACTTTGTGGGAACAATCAGGGCAGATATTATGGATAATATTGGATAATAATCACTCTGTGTATCAATTATTGAATTCAAGTATGATGCTTACACTAAGAGAATTGACACTCCTAGGCTTAATTCCGTCTAGAGTCATTATGTATGTACGTGTTGTCGAGGTTTTCCAAAGATATTCAATCCTCTATTGTTTTTTAATGATGCTTTCATTTTTAAGAATAAAAAAAATCAAGTTTAGGTTATATGATTAAAAGATGCCCCCGAGTGCCCTAGTACGGTTGAGAGTGAGGAGAGTCAGCTTTCATATGATCACGTGCATACAACCACTATTAGGAAGGTCCTACTCACTGCCTTCTCGCGGCATTACTGTTGTTTACGAAATTAAGAGGACGAAAAGCAATATCTGGCGCTTTAATCGGGTTGGTGGATACGGAGAGTCCACCTTGGGGGTGTTGAAAAATCCTGATTCCAAACTAATGGTGCATATAGACTCCAATATCTTGAAGGAACAAATGACGTATGAACCAATCGTTGATCAACAACTACCATGGGTCTGTATTTCCTGACGTTGCTCCACTGCCTTGTGGTCGAGGGCTCCGAGTGTGACCTCCTAAGAGAATCACCCGTTTCAGTTTGAGAATCCGGGCAGTTCACAGTCCGCACACCAAACAAGTGCATTATGTGGCGCATATCTATAAAGATAAATAATCTTCTTCAATAATACTTATTTCACATCAAATACCAATAAAATTAAACTTACTTCTATTATATTTTGTTGTTCTATAGAATAACCAGCTTTTATATCACAACTTATACCGATATCCAATTTCCCACGACCCCCATCATCATCATCATCATCATCACCACACACCACCACTACTACTACCATAGTGATGATATTTTTTAATGATGGTAAATTTTTTACAGCATTACATATATCATCAATAGTCGTTGAATATGACATACGTAATTTAGAAAAATGTATAATAATCTAGCACAATGATTATTAATATAAAACTATTTGGTCGACAACCAGGTAATGATTGTTTAAAATAATAATTAGGTAATAATTGTTTTAATTGTTCTTGTATTGATTGACTAGCATTTAAACAAATTGTACGTAAATAACATGTGGTACAAAACAATCATTATTATTCAAACTATTTGATGAGATAATATGACATATTTCACCATTTTTACAAGCGAAACGATCATTTCGTCCAATAATTTGTAAACATGACCAATATCCGCAGAAATCCTAAAGTGTAGAAATGAAGTGATATGAAACAATTAAATAAAGTTTTACTTAATTCTAGATTCTATACTAGTTAGAAGTTATTAATATCTGCCCTCAAATGCGCTGGTATGGCCGAGAGTGGGGTGGGCCCGCCCTCCCTCTTGAAATACTCTCACATGGCCATGCGTATATAACCTCTGCCAGGGAAGCCCTACTCATTGCCTTCTCGTGGAGAGGGTGTTGTTTACGGAAATGAGAGGACAAAAAGCGAATGTCTGGCACTTTAACCGGATCCTAAACCAATAGTGCACATAGGCTCCAGTATGCTGCGGGAACAAATGGCGTATGAACCAATCGTTGGTCACCGGCTACCATGGGCATGTATCTCCTTATGTTACTCCACTGCCTTGTGGGTTAGACCTTTAGGTCAAAGGCTCGGGGTGGCTCCCTAAGAAAACCACCTGCTTCGGTCTGGGCACCCGAGCAGTATCACAGCTCTTACACAAATCTAATGAGATTTGTGTGGCGCATATGTATCTGATGCCCCCTTGTACCAAATTCTATGTGTTCAAATAAATAAATAAATAACTACTTTGTGTGATTATAATCATTATATTCTCATTAGTGGACAGTTTCCAAGAGGTATTTCTTGGAGTTCTAGTGAAAAGTAGTGATCAGTGGAGTTCAACTGGGTTAGTTGTGAGATAGTAATTCACTGAAAACAATGGTAGATGTGTCTCTTAATTTCGTGGATTAGTTGAAGCTAGGCATTAACAGCATTGGATGCCGACTGACTCAGTAGTCTAGAGGTTAAGCGTTCGCGCGTGAGACTGATAAGTCCTTGGTTCGAATCTTGTGAGGCGAGATCCTGGCTGAGTATTGCTGAGGAGTTCCACAGTAGGACGAAACGATCGTTCAGTGATTCCAGTTTTCCATGATGGTCTAGCTTCAATGAACTCATGAATTCAACAATTAAATTACTATAATATCCACAAAGCCTCTTTCTGAGTTATCAATATGGTGTATCTGCAAACTAAAGAGAACTTGATAAGTTCAGTTCCCTAATTGAATGGAACTGAATGTTTAGCTTAATTCTACTTCTTAAAAGAAACATTCCTATACCTGAACTCTGAAAGGAACTTGAGATGGTGGAGAAGATTTGTAATTCAGGTAGATGATTTTGGTGGAGTTTTGTTCTCTGAGCTGGATGGTTTGGTCGTGGAGCTTTCATCGTTCTTCTGAACGACATCATCAGCACAAACTTCAGATAGAAGTGAAGTGTTCGAATTTCTCCATATGTGTTTCACAGCTTGTTGGTGCACCTCGATGTTGATTGGTTCTTGTTGACCTTAAATTTATCATTGTTTACTTCTTTGTTTTGGTTGTGTCTCCCATTGCTTTGATTTTTGTTCCTATATTTATGCATGATTTTCCTGATTGGTTGATAGATTGGATTGATTTCAATATGTTTGTTGATTGCTGATTGACCTGAGTGCCAAGCTTCTAAAAATTCTCTGGTTTTTGGAGTTTCCTCTGTGTAAGATTTCTACATTTTCCCAATCGAATGAATGTCCGTAGTTATCCACGTGTTTGATATAAGTGAAGAGATATCATGGCGTTTGACTGCTAATTGATGTTCATGTAGGCATAGGTGGAGGGGGCGTCCGCTTTGTCCGATGTAGTGTTTGTCGCAGTTGGTACAATTTATTTGTAGATGATGTTTGATTTGTTTTCCTTTGTTAAGGTCAATAAGAACCAATCAACATCGAGGTGCGCAGAACAAGCTGTGAAACACATATGGAGAAATTCGAACACTTCGCTTCTATCTGAAGTTTGTGCTGATGATGTCATTCAGAAGAATGATGAAAGCTCCACAACCAAACCATCCAGCTCAGAGAACAAAACTCCACCAAAATCTGAAAGGAACAAAAACTCTGGGGGGGGGTAGAGAAAGAAATTTCACTATTATAATGGCTTTTTTTACAATAAGAAACGAAATTTGTATGTTTATGAATGCTGTTGATATTCTGAAGGCTTTAATGGAACAAACTAAATTGAGTATCAAAAGTCAATAGTTATTCAGTTAAGATATTACACAATTCATCGTTTTTCTAGAGCTTTCTATGAAGCTCGTATTAAAAATTGGTTGCATGAATTATTTTCCTACTTTTTCCCAACTGCTGAAGACTTTCTTAAGGTGTCCTAACAGGACTGATTTTATCTTAGTGGAAAGAATCCAATCAATAATATGGAGTAGATGAATATCACATTCTTTACTACTCAGTGATTAATTAGTTTAAATATTTCATATTATCAATCACTCTTTAAATTAATCAGTGATAGCATCATTGAATAGGATCATGTTTAAGATTGTTTCGCACCGATGAATGAATTAAAATAGAACGAAAGTTAGATCTAATGTTGCTTACATAAAATTGTTCTCTCTACTCATAATGACAAGCTATTTGAATAAACATATTTCTGTTATGAGATAGTGGAGAAGGTTTGTAGCTCAGGTGTATAATTCTGATGGAGTTTTGTTTTTTAAGCTGGATGGTTTGATCGTGGAGAAGTAGGTAGAAGTATACCTGAAGTTTGTGCTGATGATGTCGTACAGAATAATGATGAAATCTCCACGACCAGATTATCCAGCTCAGAGAACAAAACTCCATCAAAATATTTCTCTTATCGATTCATCTGTTTTTTTTCTGAATGTTTAAAAGAAAATCTCCATTCAAATGTAATAAATTCACTATCCTCATCTAGATTTTCATTCATTTGCTGTTGAGGATATCAGATCCTCAGAACTCACTTGGTGAATACCATATTTTGTAATTTTTTAGGAATTTGAATTTCTTGTTTTCGCGCCAAAAACGCTCATTTTTACCTTCATGTTGTATTTCCCACTTGGGAGACTCTTGAACGCTATTGGTTCATTGTATTTTTAGTGTGCTATTTTGTAACGGTTCCCAAGGGCAATTTTATGCTGTGTATATACGTTTGATTTGTGTCTGTTGTTATTACTTATGCTTCTATCTGCTTGTGGAATTATTTCCCCATTTCGAACTTTGATTTCTCTCTCTAGTTAGCGGGGCTGGAACGCGTCAGAATAGCTAGCTTATTGGTCTTTGGTCATAGAGTCGTTTTTGTTCTGTTCTCAGACTAGGTGAACTCGTAATCTCTTCAAACATAGCATTCCCACAATAAAATATGGCTTTAATTTACTCAGCAAATATCAACTTGTGAATACAAAATTATTATTTAGTAGTAGCATCAGAGGAAGGCCAAATAACACATTACGTCGAGAAATGTAAGCAGATATGAAAAGGATGAATAAGAACTGGAAGGAGCTGGAAAGGATTGCCCAGGACAGAGTTGGATGGAGAATGCTGGTTAGCGGCCTATGCTCTTTCACGAGGAGTAACAGACGTAAGTAAAAGTAAAATTAGTAGTATATACTTACATCAGTACATATAATTTGTCCTTTATTACAATGACATTGTTGACAACTATAAGTCCAATTGTCATTATGATCGTAAATTCGACCATAAAAATTACATGCTGGAGGTTTTGGTTCTGTTTCAATCATCACTTCTTCACAATGTCGACCATATCGTTGTTCTGGACAAATACATTCATATGTTCCAACACGATCAATACAAGTTGATCCAAATGAACATGGATATGAAGCACATTCATTAACGTCTATAAATAAATGTGAAAAGAGAGTTAAGAATAAACGAGCATATACTAACTTTCAAGCAATATTATAGGGTTTATTATAATATTAACATTTGTGAAATGGATAGGAGGATTTTATAGATCAAATTAGAGTGTAACAATTAGTCCAAATGATTAGATATCAAGTTTTTGATTGAGATCATGAACCGATTGATGTTAGACCATCATAATTCAAAACCTGGAAGCACTGGACGGCCGTTTCGTCCTACTGTGGGACTCCCTAGCAGTCCTTATCCACGATCCCGCGAGCGGGATTCAAACCCAGGGCCTTCGGTCTCGCGCGCGAACGCTCGACCAACTGGACTACTGAGCAGGCATCCAATGGTGATAGTTTCTAACATCAACCAATCCACGATTAGATATCAAATGAACCAGTCAGTCAGCAACAACGTAGAACTTCGTACGTACGTATATCAGTTTGAGTTGCTACACCACATTAGCACGGATATGCAGTTCTCGACTCGAATCCCGTAGTGGTAGAGGTAATAAGAGTATAAGCAGTAATCGGAAAGATTAGGGTTTGGAGATGTTATTTAAGGAGTATAATCCAGTGAAAGAAATTTGGGAAGAGAAAAAAAAAAAAAAAAATGAACCATTTTATTGATATTAAGAGATTGTAAGTAGTTGGCCGGAAAACATGAATCTAGGTTACATGTTAGTTTGTGTGTTCATCAGCAACATGTCCCTGCAATCGCAGTACCATGGGTGCTCACTGCTCGGAATGTCATGCTAGAACTAAACAATTGTCCAATGATTCATGGTATATAATAATACACCAATTGTGATCAATCTATGACAAATACAACCAACATTCATTAATTTAGTGGAGGCATTTTTTACTATCACTAACTGATATTGAATGCATAAGTATTGTCGATCTTATATCCGAACGAAGAATAAATCAAGGGTAACTATTAGGAATTATTTATGAACTATTATTAAATACATTCTTATTAGATAATTATCAAGTAACTAGTTTATGGATATATGCTCATTCACTTCACTTCCACTTAACGTTTGTGCTGCTGATGATTTCGTTCAGAAAAACGATGAAAGCTCCACGACCAAACTATCCAGCTCAAAGAACAAAACTCCATCAAAATATATCCTCATTCTTTATATCATAAGCTTTCATTTGACAATATTGGCTACTTTTATACGAGTTACTATTCTTAATTTATTCCCAATCTATTTAGTTACAGTCTCCTGTACTCATAGCCAATTTTAGCTTGATCTTGTATAATTATTACTTTCTTTATTTTACGATGTGATGCTGTCTGGTTTGGTTGTATATAAACAACGTATATCTGAAATATATGATTTATACAATGGAGGCTGATATTGTTTTCTGAATTCAAACGGGCTAGGCTAGACGTGAAAAACTAATAAGGATTCAGAGTTGACTCAACGCTGCTAGTTCAGGTTGATATGTCATTAGTATGGCATAGTGCCAATGTTGTATACGTTGACATTCTGATTGGCGATCTTGTCACGGGATAATCGACAAGGGGATAAAATTCGTAATAGTAAAGCATTAACTATTGATCAAACTCTAGTTATATGATCAAAGTAATAAGTTTAAAATGTTAAGTTAAATTTCCATTCAACCAACTTTACTTCTATTCACTAAAGGTTAGTAATAATGATTTGACTTGAAACCATAAAATTTCAACTTCTATAAAGGAGGAAAACGCTCGAATAGTTCAACGGAGAAGATACTTTTTACAACCTGACCATTTACAATAAACTAAATATAACATTGAAAAGGAAATATGAATTTGTGAACTAGAATTCCGCAACTTCTTTTGACAGACTATCAATCTAATTGATGCTCATTTGTTGAAGAAAATGATGCATTGAACGGACTTCTCAGTGAGGACTGACAAACATAGTTCATATTTAATTCATTGCCTTAAAAACCACAAAATCACTTGACTGTCTACTACTTCAGTCAGTTTAGAGAATTTTACCAGTTTGTCAAGTGTATGTTTGTAATCATGTGTCAACAAGTAGTTGGCTAAACTATAATTTATGGATCAACCAATCAGATTTAAGATGACAGGTCTTGGATTTTGGCACGAGATTCACTCTTTTATTAGTCTAAATAGAGTTTTGGCATTATAGCTGATGTCGATTCGTGATAAAAAACCATAAATGTAATTCCTAACCATTATCCTCAACTGTAAATCATCACTCTAATTCCTCACGCTAGTTTATAACCCTCATTTGGTCCTGATTGTTAGGTGGACACTATAAAGGTCACTTAAGCGTCGCTCAAAAGTCATTCATAAATTATAGTCTCACCCAAGTTGTTTATAATTATAATGGGACCTGGTACACATTTACTTCGGCCCACATTCATATATAGAAATGAAATTAACATAATAAATATCACAGTCAAAGATAATAGTATCTACTTTAAGCCTTTCTAAAGTTACTACCAATTACAATTTTGGATAAAGTAGGAGTTGGATACCGGCTCAGTTGTTCTGTAGGTTAAGCGTTCGAGCGCGGGACTAAAGGTTCTGGTTTCGAATCCTGCGAGCGGGATCGTGGATGCACACCGCTGGGTCCCACAATAGAACGAGAAGTCCGTCCAGTGCTTCCAGGTGTTCAACGTTGGTCTAACATCGATCGGTTTATGATCTCAATCAAAAACTTAATAATCTCCACAACCCCTATACTGATAAAGTAGGAGTGTTGGACATGCAGTTGACAACTTTACCAGGTAAAAAAAATAAAGGGACCTTGTTAAAAAGACATCAACTAGAACATTCAGGATTAGGAAAAGATCAATAAACATAGAAATAGATCTTATTCATTGAATAATAAGTAGAGAACAGCATGAAAAATTCGAAACGATTATCACATGAATAGAGATAGTTATTTCAATGGAAAATCATATTGTAATCATTAATATCCTCATTATGTCAAACTCATTACAAAAAAAAATTTGATAACTTACTTATTCTACAGTCTGTTCCAATGAAACCTTTAGGGCAATCACATTCGAAAGAATTAATAAGATCTTTACATGTTCCATTATTATAACTAAAGGATAAAAATAGATGAGTAAATAGACAAAATAATAATTACGAAATTTAATAGTTGGCATCATGAACCAGTTGAAGCTAGACCACCATAAAAAACCTGAGAGAGCTGGTCGACCGTTTCATCCTACTGTGGGAATTTTCAGCAGTGTGGACCTACGATCCCGCATCGCGAGATTCGAGCCGAGGATTTATAGGTCTCACACGCGAATGCCTAACCTCTAGACCACTGAGCCTGCCATCATCTTACTTCAACCAATCCACGAAGTTGTGCCACCGTGCACCATTGTCTTTAGTGAATTACTATCTCACAAGAGACTGTTAGATGCCGCCTCAGTGTTCTACAAGTTAAGTGCTCGCGCGCGAGACTGATAAGTTCTTGGTTCGAATCTCGTGAGGCGAGATCATGGTTGCGCACTGCTGATGAGTCCCACAATAGGATCAAAAGGCTCTTCAGTGCTACCAGGTTTTCCATGATGGTCTAGCTTCAATGGACTCATGATCTCAACAATTAAATTACTATAATATCCACAAAACCCCTTCTGATATTAATTACGGAATTATTTCTAAAGATACTTTTCATCACGACCTGTTCACAGTTAGAGAATCATTGAAGACTAGTAAATAGTGGCTAAGTGTTTTGTCTTAGTTGTTCACGACTCCGTCAGGGATTAAATTTAGAAACTTTTAACCTCTAGATGAGTGCGTGTCATTTATACTATTGGGTTAAAATCTAAGTTGTTCATGCTTCAAATTCCAACTAGTTCAACAACTGGAAAGGATTGTTCAGGTCAGAGTTGTATGAAAAATCTTGGTGGATGACCTATGCTTCTCCAAGGGAGATAACAGGTGTAAATATGTACAGCAAGATAATAGTTTTTATTCAACCTAAATTGAACAAAGTTGCGTATATTAAGTGAACTCACCATGGCATTGAATTACATTCATTAATTTCATTTTCACAATATTGACCATCGAAACCAGGACGACAGATACAATTGAAACTGTTACCTAAATCAATACATGTAGCACCATTTTTGCATAGATTTTTTTGTACACATGATCTTGTTTCTGGTCGACCTAAATTTGGAAATGAATGAATAAAAGAATTGAATGTTTAAAAACGGGATTATGTAATGGAACTTTTTATTATGTCAATCAGTCTCGACTTATTTCAAACCATTTCTTTGCAATAACAGGTTTAGTCAGTCATGATCTCAACTACTGAAGTCACTATAATATCCACAAAAACCCTTTCTGATATTAATCAACATATGCTCCATGGTGGCTGGCTTCAAGAGATATTTCCTGGAGTTCTAGTATGAAGCAGTGACCATTGAAGTTCAACTGGGTCTATTGTGAGATAAAAATTCACTGAAGACAGTGGTGGATGTATAACATTTTTTCGCGGATTATTTGAAGTTAGACATTAACACCGTTCTATGCCGGCCGGCCCAGTGGTCTAGAAGTTAAGCGTTCGCGCGTGAGACTGATAGGTCCTGAGATGGAATCTCGCTAGGTGGGATCGTGGCTATGCACTCCTGAGGAGTTCCATAATAGGACGAAACGGTTGTTCAGTGCTTCCAGGTTTTCCATGATGATCTGGCTTCAGTCGGCTCATCATCTCAACTATTGAAATCATGAGTAAGCTAGAAGATCCAAACTGTTATCCAAATTATTATCTATTTCTTTCGTACCGATTATCCCACAAATGAATTCAACCTGTAGATGATTGAGCTGTAATCCAGTGGCCTATAATTTCAGAGTTATTTAATTTGAATAGGGTTAGATAAATAAAGATTTAAGGAGATTTACATGAATTCAATTTATTTAATAGTTGAAATCATGGAAAACCTATTTATTTATTTATTTTAACACATAGACATTGGTACAAGGAGGCACCAAATACATATGCGTCACACAAATCTCATTCAATATGTGTGAGGGCTGTGATACTGCCCGGGTGCCCAAACCGAAGCAGGTGGTTTTCTTAGGGGGCCACAACCCGAGTCTTCGACCTGAAGGTCTGATCCACAAGGCAGTGGAGCATCGTAAGGAGATGTAGTCCCATGGTAACCGGTGACCAACAATTGGTTCATACGCCATTTGTTCCCGCAGCATACTGGAGCCCACGTGCACCATTGGTTTCGTTCTAGTATGGGACTCAATTTATTTACTTTGGAATATATTCTTAAAATAGGCCTTTTCTGTAAATGAATAAAGATGTTAAGTCATGCAATTTCTAGACATGTCTTGGATACAGAATATCAGGTAAAGATCATGAAAATCTTTTTTTTTTAAAAAAAAAAGAATAATTCGTATACAAGTTCTAGTCTTTTGAAATTCACTGAAGTGTGTAGATCGTGGTTCTTTCATTGTTCTTCTGGACGATGTCATCAGTATAAACTTCAGATAGAAATGAACACTTTACTCTATGACCGAACCATCCAGCTAAGAAAACAAAATTATCAAAATCATACACCTAAGGTACAAATTGTCTTCACCGTTCCAGAATGTTCTTCAGAACTTCATATTTATTTATTGACAACAATAAATCCAAACATTTAACTTGGTTATCATGATCCTAGATTCATTATCTTATTAAATATTTATAATAACCCTTAGATAAGAATCATTACGGTAATTGTTGTGTCTTGTGGACTGCAGATTAGACAGCAGCAAATTATCGATCGGAACAATGACGCGTAAACACGTAAGAACGACCTAGAGTCCCGATTGGCCCTGCTTCCCTATCTAGCTCAGCTAGTTGAGTCCAGAACGTAAGTCTCAGCCCCTGAGATACGAATCATCATATTTCAAACATACTCTGTTTATATACCAATCAAGCAGACCACATCGTACCACAAAATAGAAAATAACATTTGTACAATATTGACCAATAGGAAAACGACACGTGAAATAAATATTGACCAATAAGAAAATGATACCATCTCCAAGTCCAAGAATAGCATTCGACTTAATAGAATAATTTTTGGGATATTTTTCTGAATATCCCAACAGTAATGATTTACAACTCCCCTTTTTTTGATCATTTCAAACATGTATGAAGTTCAGATGAATCTAATGAAACTAGAATGAATTCATATTCGACTTAAATCTTTGTTCTTATTCTTTTTTTTTAATAATTTAATACACATCATTAATTGTAAAACAACAAATTTAGTTGCCATGATCATAATCCAATAATTTTGGAGGGTAACTTTTGATCGGCGGATCGCCAAAGCAGGATCAGTGTATCTACAATGGAAGAAAATCTAGAACTCAAAACAACTGACAATCAACACCAAAGTCAGAATTTTCAATACAAATGTCAAGACAGTTTTACTGTATTGGGCAGAAACTTGGAGAACTACAACAGCCATCATCCAGATAATACAGGTGTTTATTAACAAGATCCGTTGATCAGACACCATCAGCAGCAACATACTGTGGTAGAGAACAAACCAAATTCCAGTGGAGGAAGAAGCACTGGAAGTGGATAGGATACACAATGAGGAAAGCATCCAATTACGTGACAAGACAAGCTCTCATATGGAATCCTCAAGGCCAAAGGAGAAGAGGAAGACCAAATGACACGTTACTCCGGAAAATGGAGACAGACAACCATGAGAAGAATGCCCAACAGTTGGATAGAATTAGAAAGGAAGATCCAAGATCGAGTGGGTTGAAGAATGCTGGTCGGCTGCCTATCCTCCATTGGGAGTAACAGGCGAAAGTAAGTAAGTAACTTTCGAATAAGCTAAAAACATGATAGACTCGACTCACTAAATATTTAAGCTCATATATCTCTGCATGGGTTGGAACGACAATCGTTATATATGTATTAGTGATTTGTGTCTACTATAGTTTTGGTTTGTCAAAAAAAAATCTTCAATTTCACTTCAGTTTTTTTCATTTTGATAGTAAGTTTGGTGTAAATCAAAACTGAACAGAATATAACAAAGCAAATAGATGAATTCATTTCTCGATTCCCTTAAACTTTTTACAGCGCAATGTCGATTTCTTCTAAACATTGTTATCGGTGTCGTGTCGGTTGCCATTTTAAGCCCACACAGCTTATTTGAACTTCCGGACAAACCAATTTATTCATTCTTCTCGACCTACATGTTGACCCTGTTAATTATTCGCTTATCAACCATGACTGTTTTTATGTAAACATGTGTGCATTTCTCATCTTACTCATCACATTTCTGTAGCTTATTTTAGTTCAGCCTATAAATATCGATTAACGCTTGATTAAGACGAGTTGGCTCACACTCTATCTTCACTGAGCGTCATCTCACTCCGTTCTCTTCTCTTCACTTCGTTTCGTTTCTTCGATCGTTTGTCTCAATCAATAATTGTACGAAATATATGTATTCTAAAATCCATTCTCATATTTGATTTATTTGATTCCGTTATTCACTAACGCGATTTAAGGCCATGATTATATACGACGATTGATTGTTATGCCCCGATAAGCATAATGAATGGTAACCTTTGGGATACATTTATGGATTAATACTATGCGTATATTGTTATCGTCTAATTGTTAAATAACTAAGCTGTTCATATTCATGTCCCTCTTATTATGAGTTTTATTTCGACCTATGAACTATTATTATACGATTTACCATTCTTGAATTATGCCCAGTCTATTAATTACTACTCTCCACACTCACAGCCACTTCTGGCTAATTCTTGTACAAATGTTGTTTCATATTTTATGGTACGTTGTGATCTGTCTGGTTGATATATAAACCGAGTATGTTTGAAATACATGATTCATATCGCGGAGGCTGGTATTGGTGTTTTGGACTTAACTGGCTGGGCTAGGCAGGAAGAAGGGCCAATAAAGACTGTAAACTGATCGTACGTGTTTTATGCGTCATTGATCCGATCGATAATTCACTGCTCTCTAATTGGCGGTATCGTTATGTCATACATTAACAGAGCACACAGGCCACAAGTTATAACATTGGCGATATGTATATTTCAATAACGATCATTCGCACGATCAGCATGGAGTCAGACATAAGGTCACTAAATTAGTTTATCAGATTTATTAGATTGTAATTTGTTAATGATCTCATTTATAGATCAACTAAGTTTTATATTAACATAGAAATATTTTTAACTAAACTTACGTAACTGGCAAACAGATCCAATCCATTGATTATCACATTCACATTTAAATAATCCGGGACTTAAATGATCTTGATGACATTTACCATTATTAAAACAAATTTTAGCCATATTACATGGATTATCTGTTTGAAATTCACACCAACGACCAGACCAACCTGGTGCACAACGACATTGAAAATCTCCTGGATGTAATGTATGCTGACAATAGCCACCATTTTGACATGGATTTGGTTGACATAAATCAATAGCTATAAAGAAAAGTAAGGAAATCAATCGATCATTTGATTCAAGAGGTTTCATATAGATTAGTTTACTTCATAAGTGATATTTGTCATGGATTGACAGCAGTTTGAAGGCGGGAAGTATTATTTGTATTGGATCATTGTAGTGTTTTATGAGAATGATCTAGAAATAATCGACTTTCTACGTTAACGTAAAGTTGAAGATTCATTGCTTTTTTGCTGGGAGCTAACGACACAGTCCAGCTGTCCAAACCAAATTACCATCAGAAGGGATTTTGTGGATATTATAGTAATTTCAGTGGTTAAGATCCACAAAACCCATCTGATATTAATCAACATATACTCTATAGTGACTGGCTTCAAGAGGTATTTCCTGGAGTTCTAGTGAGAATTAGTGACCAGTGGAGTCCAACTGGGTCTATTGTGAGATGGTAACTCACTGAAGACAATGGTGGATGTGATTCATTTTTTCGTGGATTATTTGAAGTTAGATATTAACACCATTGGATGCCGACTGATTCAGTCGTCTAGAGGTTAAGTGCTCGCACATGAAACCAGTGGGTCCTGGGTTCGAATCTCGCAGGGGGGGGCGTGGATGTGCACTTCTGGGGAGTCCCATAATGGGACGAAACGGCCGTTCAGTGCTTCCAGGTTTTCTATAATGGTCTAGCTTCAACTGACTCATGATCTTAACGTTTGAAATTTCATAGTTATCTTAGAATTAATGTGAGAAATTTGTAATAGAAAAAAATCACTTACGATGTTCACATTGCACACCACTAAATCCTTCTTCACATATACATTCATAACCTTCTAAACCGCTTATACATGTACCATCATTCATACATGGCATAGTTTCACAATAATTAATTGATTGATGACAATATTTTCCTTGATAACCAGTTCCACAGATACATTTATAATCTCCATTATCTGTACTAACACATGTACCATGTTGACCACATACACCATAAGGATATGTGATCTCATGATGACTAATTAATAAATTATCATAATTTGATTGAGTTGAATTTCTCGGAATCATTGTTGATTGTTGAAAGGTTAATACTGAAGATGTTAACGTCAATGAGGAAGAAGAAGAAGAAGAAGGATATGGGAATGTATCATTATTATGCATAATTAACATATTTAAACATGGATCCATTAATGTATCACAACCATCTGGTCCACAATATGGTCTTTGATATTCACAAAATTGTCCATAAAAATTTTCTGAACATTTACAATAGAAACCACTAGATAATGTATAACAATAAGCACCATTTTGACAAAGATTTGGATTACATCCATTTATTGAAATCTTTCATAGAATAGAAAGAAAAAAAATAACAGATGAAATTTACTTTATATTGAAAGACTACTTACATTGTTCTTTGAGAAATAAGATAATGAACTTGGAGATTTGATTGAGATTATGAACCGATTGATGTTAGACCACCATTGAAAACCTGGAAGCACTGAACGGCCGTTTCGTCTTATTGTGGGACTCCTCAGCAATACGCATTCACTATCCCACTCGCGGGATTCCTTAAGGTTAGACATTAACACCATTGGTTGACGACTCAGTGGCCTAGAGGTTAAGCATTCGCATGTGAGACCGAAGATCCTAGGCTCGAGTCCCCTATGGTGCAAGCTCATGAATGCACTTTGTTGAGGAGTCCCATGCTAGGAAGAAACGACCATCCGGTGCTTTCTGGTTTTCAGTGATGGTCAACACATGAATTCAACTATTAAAATAAAATTGTTAATGTTGACATAACTTATATGCTAAATGAACTTATGAGATTCATGATCAGAATAAATATGGTTCAGATATGGTGAAAGAAATAATAGCCCAATTATAAATTCGATCAAATGTTCAGTGGAAGACTAAAGTTATATGAATTCAGTGGGAATTTATAAAGTGTTGTAAATGTCAAGGAGATTAGTCATGTACTCAGAACATTATTGGTAATAATAATCCAAAGGTATGTGAATAACAAAGATAACAAATTCACTTGGTATTGTTTTACTTGAATCTTCCCATTGATGTTTTAGAACTGAAACTGATCAGTCTCTTATGACAAATTATAGCAATATCGAGGCATACGCACAGTATGTACATATGCAAATAAAAGACTGATCAGTTTCAGTCCTAATACATCAATGGGAAGATTCAAGTAAAACAATACCAAGTGAATTAAACTTCACCCCATTGCACAAGTAAGTGGTTATCAGGACTCAGTAGCCAAGTGGATAACGCGATGGCGTTTGAAGCGGACGTTACTGGGTTCGATTCCAAGAGTGAACATCAACTCTGAGATGCAGGTACATCCAGCTGACGAGTCCCAAACAGGACGGAACGCGCGTCTTGGATTCCACTGCTAGTCACTATCCATCTTTGCTTATAAAGATAACAAAGATTATATTTGACTAAGAAAGGTTGTAAGGTTTTCCTATAATTATGATTACTATTGATTCATTGACCATGAGGTTGACCAGTGTAAGATAAGTGTTTGAAGATATTGATTTCATACACTTGGCTCCAGTTTTTTAGTCCGAATGGTTACAGCTTTTACCCTTTGAAGGACTTTGGATCTAACACACCTTTAGAAAATATCTCGAACCCGATAAATAATTGAGAAAGATTGGAGTATACTGGAACTGTGACTAGTTTGCATGAAGTGGGCTGATATCGAGCTGTCCACTTTTTTCACTAGATCTTTGCTTAACCATTCTGGAAGGTATTCATGAGCACGAAAATGTAAATTGAGATGATGGAGAAGATTTGTAGCTCAAATGGATGATTTTGATGGAGTTTTGTTCTCTGAGCTGCTCAGAGAACCAATATAACTTGCTGTATGAATGTAGTCGAAATGACAAATACAAAATTAGGTGGTCGTTCTAAATAGTCTTGGTGTCTAGTGATCTACTCGTAAATGTGAACCGTCAATAATGTAACTGAACATGACATAAAGTCTTCAATTGTATTAAGCGATACTTGTGGAAACTTTCAACATACATGACTGATGAATTTCTGCCGACACTTAATTACACCAAAGTATTTCGCTTGAATGAAACATTTGATAATCTTTTCAGAAACTCCACACAGTGTTTCATCATCAGTGCTAGTGAATAAGACTTTAAAATCAATGAATGAATTATGTCTGACAACATTCTCATAACTGTAGTAATAATAATGAACTTGAAGTCATTTCTAATGAATTGATGATTTATATTATTTATTTAAACACATAAACATTGGTATAAGGAGGCACCAAATAGATATGCGCCAAATAAATCATTCGATTTGTGTGAGGGCTAGGATGCTGTCTAGGTGCCCAAATCAAAACGGGTAGTTTTATTAGTGAGCCACACCCAGAGCCTTCAGCCTAAAGGTTTGATCCACAAGGCAGTGGAGCAACGTCAGGTGATACAATCTCGTGGTAGCTGGCGTTCAAAAGTAAGTTCATTTGCCATTTATTTCCTTAGGATCCGGGAGCCCATGTATGTCAATGGTTTTGAATCAGGGCTCTCCATATTCACGAACCCGGTTAAAGCTCCAGACGTTTGATTTTCGTCCTCTGAATTTCGTGGATAACAGTAATGCCGCGAGAAGACAGTGAGTAGGACTTCCTTGGGATTGGTTGTATACAAGTGTCCATGTGAGAGCGGTTAGAGAGGGAGAGTTGACTCTCCCCACTCTCAGCTGTACTAGAGCATTTGGGGGCTATTTTTACAACAGATTCATCATGTTATCAGTGAATATTTTTTTCTTACTCACTTCGCAATTTTGTCCTATAAATCCATTTGGACATTCACATAAATAACCACCAGGAATTTCATGACAAATTCCTTTATTTTGACATGGTTTACTAGAACATTCACGATTAATTTCACAATGTCTACCTTCAAATCCAATTGGACAAGTACAATAGAAATCATCTAGAAGATCCTGAAAGAAATATAAACAAACAAATAAAATTATTTCACTCTAATATATATATGAGAGTAGGAAATGAGTAGAAAATTACTACATTGAATATTTCTGAATAGTATTCATCAAAGACTGTTTTCCTTTTGGATATCATTCAGAATAAAAGATCACTGGATATCTTGTATTGTCTTAGTACGATACTCTACAGAAGTGCTCACTTACAATGTCGCCAGAGATCAAACTCTGAACCTACAAGTCTCTGGAGGAAAGAAAGCTTAACTAACATTTGAACCGGTAAAACCTAAGTTCTATTCTTAAATATCAATGCATATTGAAATATTAGGGAAATCAGGCTGTCCAGTCTCAAACTAAAGTGAATAGATGGAACATCCATATTCTACTAATACAAACTGTTCAAAATATAATCAATATGGAAATGTAGAAAATCTGCAACCTCTACTAACAAACAGAAAGATACATTTAAAAATGCCTAAATAAATACCGATTCTTTGAGATTGATTATGTAATATTCATCAAGTCACAGTTTATGATTGAAATAGCAAGAGAAGTGAATGTTCAACGCAGCATCATTGTCAAAAATATTGATTTTATGTAACTAACTAACTGACAACTACTACTAGCATCACTATCAAAACCCTGATTCCAAACCAATGGTGCACACGAGTTCCAGTATCCTGAAGGAACAAATGGTGTATGAACCAATCGTTGGTCTTCGGCTACCATGGGACCGCATCTCCTCAAAATGATCTATTGCCTTGTGCGTTAGACCTTCAGGTCGAAAGCTCCGGGTGTGGTCCCCTAAGAGAACCACCTACTTCGGTCTAGGCACCCAGGCAGTATCACAGCCCTCACACATATCGAATGAGATTTGTGTGACGCATATGTATTTTGGTGCCTCCTTGTACCAATATCTATGTGTTAAAATAAAAACTACTACTACTCACACTAATATTACTACTGCTACTAACACTACTAGCAATGCTACTAGTACTACCACTAATACTACTACTAACAACAACATTACTACTACTGCCAGCACTACGACTACTACTACTGCTACTACTACTACTACTGCCACTACTACTACTCACGCTACTACTACTGCTATTAATGGTATTAATAGTGATAATAATAATATTACTACCATTACCATTATTATTATTATTATTTAGTAAGTAAAATAAGTTACTTACGTGACATGTTCCTCCATTTTGACATTTGTCCACACAATCATCGATATCTTAATTATTTAAAAAGGAAAAAAGAACAATCATTAGTAAATAATTATGTAATCTATTACTATAAAGAAATGAGAAATCAATAAAAGATTGAAGTAAGTCACGCAATTCGTAAAGAAGTAAATGAATGAATATCATTATGCATCCCTGCTTATTATTGAATAATGGAAGACATACGATTAATGACTATGGATACGTTTAGTCGAATCCACTTCAAAGAACTGATCAACGAAAGATATCAACAACCTTGTTTACTTACTTATTTACTTACGCCTGTTATTCCTCGTGGAGAAGCATAGGCTGCTCACTAGCACTCTCTATCCAAACCTGTCCTGGGCAATCCTTTCAAGTCGTTATTCATCCTTTCCATATCTGCTTCTATTTCCCGACGTAGTGTGTTCTTCGGCCATCCTCTTTTCCACTTCCCTTCAAGATTCCAAGTTATGACTTGCCTCGTGATGCAGTTTGATTATTTGAGTAATGTATATCCTATCCATTTCCATAGTCTTTTCCTAATTTCCTCCTCAGCTGGAAGCTAGTAGCTTCTAGAAGCCTGTAGCTCTTCTAGAGTTACTGCCAGTCCCAATCCCGGGTAAAGGAGAAGGGTTTAGTTTGGGGTTAGCGACCCCGCCCCATAGAAAGCTAACTCGCGAAAAAAATCAACAACCTTAGACGTTATATTTCTGTTATTCAAACTGTATCATTCAATCTCATCTGTTTAAATATTACAGTTTAATTATTTTGTGCTACTAGATGTTATGTTAATATCAAAATATTTAGCTTATTAGGAAACAATACAAAATAGTCTTCAGTCTTTAGTAATAAGGATAGGAGGTCTATCGATCTAATATTAATAAGACGAAACGACCATCCAGTTATTCCAGGTTTCCAACGGTGGTTTAACATCAATCGGTTCATGATCTCAATAAAAAAAAAGAATCCTTACAGTTTGTAACACTGTAGAGGTTCAATCTCTCTTTGAATATATCAACAGAAGGTGTTAATATTATGTGTTCTGGTAATTCACTATTCGGTACGAGAAACAAAACTTCAGACGTAGACGATTTGATCTCGGTCTTTTAACTTTCTTCGAATGTCCTCTCAAATACAAACTAGTGATCATTATCAATTATATAAAATGATAATAATCTCCATACAATGACAATAGACAAGTCATTAAATGATGAGTACAATGATTGAGATCAACTGATTGTAGACTAAATGAGAGAAAAAGATAACAATCATTTGAAATATACATTTAATACCTAGTTTAATTAATGAAGTTGAAGTATCTGTTCAAACTGTGAGAGAAAAAAACAACCCAGTCGTAATAAGAGGAAAGAAAGCAAGTAATGATGATAAAGATAAATGTTAAGATCCTTACGTACTTTTTCTTTTCTAAGCTGATCCCTTGTATATTTATCAACAATGTTTGATTTTATCATCTAAAAGAGTCATGAAATAGCATTCTAGGCATTCTATCACTTATTTATCTCGAATGGTTACGATTATTGAGTCATATGAAGCTAGAACATCATGGAAAACCTGGGAGCAGTGGACGGTAGTTTCGTCCTATGGTGGGATTCCTCAGTAGTGCGCATCCACGATCATGCCTCGCGAGATTCCAACCTAGGATCAACCAGTCTCGCATGGGAGCGCTTAACTACTAGACCACTGATCCGGCATCCAGCGGTGTTATTTATTTATTTATTTGAAAACATAAATACTGATGTGAGGGGGCACCAAATACATATGCGTCACACAAATCTTATTTGTTTTGTGTGAGGGCTGTGATACTGCCCAGGTGCCCAAATTGAATCAGGTAGTTTTCTTAGACAGCCACACCCGGTCCTTCGACCTGAAGGTCTAATCCACAAGGCAGTGGAGCAACATAAGGAGATGCAGTCCCATGTTAGTCGGTGACCAACAACTGGTTCATGCGCCATTTGTTCCCTTAGGGTACTTGAGCCCGTGTGCACCATTGGTTTGGAATCAGGATTTTCCAACTCCCTTAGGTGGACTCTCCGTGTCCACCAACCCGGTTGGAGTGTTTGACATTCGCGTTTCGTCCTCTTAATTTCGTAGACAACAACCCCGCCGCGAGAAGGCAGTGAGTAGAACTTCCCTGGCAGAGGCTATATACGTGTGGCCATGTGAGAGTATTTGGGCAGGGGAAGCCGACTCTCCCCACTCTCAATTGTACCAGGGCATTTGGGGGCATCCAACAGTGTTAATGTCTACCTTCAACCAATCCGCGAAATTGAGCGACACACATCCACCACTGTCTTCAGTGAGTTACTATCTCACAATAGACCCGGTTGAACTCCACTTATTTATCTGTTTACAGGTTAAAAGTCTATATAATGATAGTTTTTGATTCAGTATCTTAATAAGTCAGTATCTCATGTGTTCTATGTTCAAAACTTAATTTAATTGTAAAATGATAAAAGTCAAGTCAAGGAAACTTGCTTCATATGAGCATCTGTATTATAGATATATAAGTTAGATTAAATGACTAGGTAAGTGAAAATGAAGTTATTGACAGATAAAATAATGTAATGTTTATTATTTTTAAGACAGAAATGGATTCAATTAATGGTATTTTATATCATCTACTATCAATGAATCTCTTGTTTCTATCATTTTGATGACAATACTCTGATACTCTGCTATTTCTTTACTTATCTACTTACTTACGCCTTGTCACCCCTTGTGAAGGAGGGAAGGCCACCTTTCAGGATTCTCCATTGAACTCTGTCCATTTTCATTTGTCTCATCTTCAGTTGTTTCTAGTCGCCATTTATTCTTTTGATGTCTGCTTCCAATTCCCGATAACATAGTTTCGAAGAAATTTCCATAAGGTTCTCTTATCCACACTGTTAAACGCCTTCGTATAGTCAAGGAAGTTGATGTATAGTGACGAGTTCTATTCAATCGATTGCTCAACGATGATCCATAGTGTCGCGGTTTGGTCTGTGCACGACCGATTCTTATGAAACGCGCCCTGTTCATCCCGAGGCTGAGAGTTCAGTGAATCTTTCATCTAATTTAGCAACACGCCGTTGAAAATGTTTCCTGGTACTGATAGTAGTATGATTCCTCTGTAGTTCTCACACTTGCTCAGATCTCAATTTTTTGGTATCGTGATGAGTTATCCTTATTTCCAGTCTGTCAATAATAATTGTTCTTCCTCCCAAATTTTCCTGGTTAGAACGTGAAGCATGTTTACAGTTACTTCTATGTCTGAGTTCAGTGCTTCGGTTGGTATATTGTCAGGCCCTGATGCTTTCCCAGTTTCCATTTGTCTGATGGCCATCGTGATTTTGTCAATCGTTGGTGGAGTGACATTGATAGGAAGGTCTGTGCGTGTTGCTTCTATATCCGGTTAATTCAATCGTGATCGCCTTCTTCTTTATTTTGAAAGATGCCTTGATAATCTTGGATCCATGAGGTGCCCATCCTATAAGTGCGTTACGTGCTTCTTTGTACTCCTTGAGTGTGTAAAGCATTTCCCTTTTCGTGACTGGAGGTACAACAGCATCTCTTCCGTATCTAGCCTTAGCTTTCCAGATTGGGTTCAATGAGTTTCACTGATTCCGATAACTGTCAAGTTGTATCTCTTCATTTCGGTTGATATGTGACTGGACTTCCTGGTCTCCTACATTGTCCAGACATTCCATGTGCCTATAATAATTGTTGCTTGGGTTGTTAGAAGGAGCATCAACCTCGTGACCTCCTTAAAATCTTGCTTTTCGCTATGAGGCATCATAGTTCTTCTACATAAAGATCCTTGAACTTGGAGGACAGAGATTATAAGGCTTAGATCGTCTATTTTGGTTAGCGTATATTTTTGCAGTGTTGTTTTCTATGGGATGGGGTTGATGTTCTCAGTTGTAATCCTCTTCTTTTATCCGGGCTTGGGAACGGCAGTAACCCTAGAAGAGCTACAGGTGGAGTTGCTCCATCTTTATTACAATAAATATTCATTAGTTTCACGGATTATTATTATGTTATACGTCGACTATTGTTAAATTTCATACGGTCTGTTGCTATAGCATCAATCATCATATTGTACAATAAATGACAGGAAAACTTGAACATATGATTTGTGACCTAGAGTCAAATCCAACACAAACCAACAGTTTTCTTAAGATTTTTGGTATGTCTTACTGACTAGTATTAGATACCGGGTAACTAACTTCAAAAGTTTCCAGTTTACTACTTCCACTCACTTATTACCTTTATATTCTATCACTTCAACAGTGTTCATTCAGTGGTTTCGTTGATCTTAATCACTAACAGAGTTACTGAAGTGTTCTTCAGTTTTCTATAAGAAACAATTATGCCACACAGATTTAAACACTTTGGAATAACTTCATAATAAAAGAGAGTAAGTTTTACTTCTCATAACTTGTCAACCGGGTTTTTTTCTTATGTTGATCTCGACAAATCATCTTTAAACTATTGAAAATATAATTCTTAACGATATTTGATCTCAGTGGTTACTTCATAGCCGATGATATGCACATGATACAACTATATGGTAAAGATGCTGAGATTGCACTGATGGTAATCAGCTCACCACATCATCAACATCATACAAGTAAGCAGACTGAAATGTTGTCAAACATGGCTCCAAATAGATTCTAATGTAGATGGTGGTTGGAGGTAGTCGACAGGAAACCCTGGACCCGGGTCTCGTGCTAATTAGCACTTGTCAGCAAGGTGTACCTGTAATGTTGAGGGAACTGATGCTCCCTGGCGGATTCGATCCCGTGTCACACAGTTTCACAGTCAGAGACGTTGACGCTGAGCTATCTGGGCAGCAACTGATCGCCAGGGAGTACCAGTTCCCTCAACATTACAGGTAAACCTTGCTGACGAGTGCCAATTAGCACGAAACCCGGGTCCAGGGTTTCCTGTCGACTACCTCCAACCAACATCTAATCTCAATATATAGTGCACGCAGTGTCGAGTCACCTAGACTGGTGACCACATTGCAACATGATCGATAACATTCGATTTGCACTAAATAAGGACTTGACACACATGACATTAATCACCACCCAGTGATCAATCAATTGTGAGATTCTAATGTGTCATAAATATGAAAATAACTAACCAAATTTTTAAATTTTTAAAATGTCAACTTACTTTGATCACAAAATTGTCCTGTCCAACCAGGTTGACACATACATTCATAATCAATCCCATTCACTGGTTGTATTAATTGTTTACAATTAACTGCATGTACACATTGTGAATTACTACATGGTGATCTTAATTGACAATTAGATCCTTTGAAACCAGATGGACATAAACATTGGAAACCAGGACCATCTAAATCTTGACATGTTCCACCATTTAAACATGTATTGATTAAGCAATAATCAATATCTTATCGAAATCAGAATATGCAACAGAGAAAAAGTATGTTTTATTACAAATATAAATAGAAACTGAGATTTATGTCTTACTGAATAATTTAACATGGGAGAAAAATCGTACCATTAAACCGAATAATTATATATTCTGTAGTTATCACAAACTTGACCAGTGAGTAAGTAATGCAATTGTGAGGAAACGGGTACCTGGTAAGGATGGCAAATCAATTGATGAAGTAGTGAAACTTCATCAGTTGAGATGGCTGGGACACGTGTTACGTATGCCCAACCACCGACTACCCCGACGTGCGATGCTCAGTAGTATAGGAGTAGATTGGAAGGGAGGTAGGGGCAGCCAGACCAAAACATGGCACAAATCCATGAAGTCACTGACAAGTAGACTGACCTATGTTGGTAGGTGTAGACTACCTGGTTGGGGACCGCGAGATGACAGCAACCGATGGTTAGAGACCTTGAATGACATAGCTCAAAATCGTTTGCGATGGTGCAGGTGCATCCACTCTTTGTGTTCTCCCAAATTCTGATCTTCCGAATTCTTCATGTCGCTTCTTTTTTTCTTTTTCCAAATTTATTTCATTGGATTATACTCCTTGAATAACATCTTCAAACCCTAATCTTTTTGATTACTTTTTATACTCTTACTATCTATACCACCATGGGATTTGAATCGACAATTGTATCTTTGTGTCAATGTGGTATGGCAACACGAATGGATGTACGTACGTACGAAGTTCTACGTTGTTGCTGACTGAGTTTTCACAAACTGACTTTCATAAGATAGCTGTTTAAACTGGAAAGTACTGGATAGTTATTCCGTCGTATTATGAAACTTTCTAACAAGGTTACTCCATGAAACTATCAGGAATCGAACCTAGAACTTTCAGAATCTTCTACTCTCCTCTCAAGATTCTAGGCCGTACAGAATTCAAGCTAGCTTACGCCATATGTTTCTGAAAAGTCAGGTAGATCAAATTCCGACTTTAGACTAATTGGCGGATGAGAAACGCAACTATGCACATGGTATTATGAGTAAGTGTATTGTTTATAGTCTACGTATCCTTGTCTGGATCATTTATTACGCCTTCATGTATACATGGTTTATGTATATTTTTGACTCGGTTCTGACATTAAAGCTTCCTACGCACTTAGTCTTCTTACTTCCTCATCGCCACTTGTTTCAACTATTAGGTGGTGTATGAAATTTTTTATTGAATCTGATCGGATAGTCAGATAACAAACATTTGAGTTACTATACAGGTCAATTAAGATTATTGAAACATATTGTTTAAAACATAAGTCAGACAAGTTGATTCAGAACAAACATTATGTGGCCAGCAGTGAAATTAACGACGCGCATGTCGTCTTATCTACAACTCGTCAGCGGGATGTATCCTAAATAACTCAAAGTTGGTGTCCACTCCGGTATCCGAACCCCAAATCTTTCATTTTAGACGTAAACGTCTAAAGTATTAAGGCAAGCAACTTTTAACCACTAAACTTACTCTCTTCACAATGATCACCACGCCATCCTGGTTGACATTCACATTCATAGGTGATATTATCTTTTGATATACAACGACCACGTTTACACGGATCATTTGTACACGGTGCCAATTCTATATTAATTATCGGAAAATAAACAGGAAAATTAAAATTTTAATAGTTAACTTCATGATTCAATTAAAGCTAGACCACCATAGGAAGCCTGAAAGCACTGGACAGCCGTTTCACTCTAGTATACAACTTCTCAGCAGTATGCATCCACGATCCCACTTCGCGAGATTCGAACCCAGGACCTATCAGTCACGAGCTGTTCACAGTTTGATGTCGCATTCAATATCAATGTCGACTAGTTCAGTTTCATAGTGAAACGGATCATCAAGACTGTTGAAGGATATTTACAGCTCGTGTTTACGGTGATTAACTGACTTAAGACGAAACCCAGGTTGTTAATATTTTCGTTAACTAAAAGGATGATACAGTTTTCAATTGGTTTCCTTTATTTAGTTTAGTTTAGTTAAGTCAAAGATGATGACAACTTGAATACCTTTCATAGAAAACTGATCATTAATCCGGTTGAATTGAATTTTCTCTCAATCGTATGTACTTAAGTTCGCAAAATGTACATCCATAAAGAATAATACTCGCGGTTATCCATCGCAAATTTTCATTGGTCATTTAGTGAGACTAATTTATGGACGAACCAATAAGTTATAAGATAACAGCTCCTGGATTTCGGCGCGAAATTCATTCATCCATTTCACTAAATAGAGTTTTGGCATTACAGCTGATGTAAGTTTGTGATGATAACCCTAAATTTAACTCTAACCATCAACTGTAAATCATAATTCCAGTTCCTCACACTGGTTTATAACCCTTATTTGATCCTAATAATTAGGTTAGCACCCTCAAAGTCACTTCAACGTTGCTCAAATATCGTCCATAAATTATAGTCTCACCATTCATTTAAAAAATTTATTTGACCTGAAAAATAGTGTACTGAAGGACTACAGAGTATATATCAATCACTTTTAACTAAGTGCAATTTCAACGATCTGTCTGTTTGAAAGTCATGTCATTAACTTGCCAAATCAACCCACCTTTTTTACAATTACTATGTTAGCTACTCATAAGTAGGTAAATGATATTCACTAAATTATTTTTGCTTTCAGGTCATTTTAATCATGTGGCGATTCTTCATAATTTGAAGTGAACTATCTATAAACTAACATTAAATAAATAATAAATGAAACCTAACAGGCATTTGGCCTTATGTATCGTTTTCTTCGTGATTCCTTAATAGTGTATGCAAATGAATTTAATGGTTGATCTGATTTTTGTCAGATGATTCATGAAATTTCAAATGAAGATTTCACGTTTCACTTCTCATCTTATTTGTATTTATTTGTTCGGGTTAGAACAATCATAATCCGGTCTTTTGATTTGTTCAACAATCCATCTTATCCTGTCTATTTCAGTGTTTGTGTTGATTTATTGTCTAACGCTGATACATCATAGAGATTTTAAGATAAATTTTCCCTTATTTGACTTTTTCAACAGTATAAAGTGAGTAAAGTCATTGATATAATCATAATAATGGCAATATGGGTTTATTATATTGATATTGCTAGATTAAAGGTAATCAACAATTATAAGTAAAACAGATGGATTTTGTCAGTTTCAAATCCGGATCATCCAGGTCGTAAATTAGATGTTCGATTTATGGTAGTTGTTTGTAGTGCCTACATACGCTTAAATACAAGTAAACACAAGTAATTAATGAATTTCAAGAAAATCAAAAATCAAAATTCCATAGACTCCAACATCAAGTTCTCAGAAAAGCTTTGTGAATACATTTATTGTTACTTATCACCGTCGAGGACAATAGCTCTTCTGTTAAACTTTCGAGTTCTAAGAAGTTAGCCTAACATTTTAACACTACTACCCACATTCAACCTCGTCATGAGGAGTCGGTTAGCCTTCAGAAAAATCTAATAACTCGAAAGTGAGTATATAAACTCCTTACTTGGCAGATAAAGTTATACTCACAACTTTCGACGGCTTGAATGCAACTTGACGATCTGGACTTCACAGATCACCTGGCCCTTCTATGCCATACATACCAACAAATACCGGTCAAGACAAAAAGTGTATCAGCAGCCTCTGAATCAGCAAACCTCAACAAACACAAGGTAAAAAGCAAGACCCTCAAATACAGCATGGTGAACATCAACAAAATCAATCACACTCGATGGAGAAACATTGGAACAGGTGGACACTTTCACGTACCTGGACAGCATCATCAATGAACAAAGATGACCCTATGCAAACGTAAGGGGAAGGGTTGGCAAGGTAAGTGCAGCATTCTTACAACTACAGAACATATGGAACTCAAAACAACTGTCTATCAGCCAATGTCAAAGTGTGAATCCTCAATACGAATGTCAAGACAGTTCTACTGTACGGAACTGAAACTTGAAGAAGTACTACAACCATCATCATAATAGTACAAGTATTTCTGAACATTTGTATACACAAGATACTCGATGTTCGTTGTTAGGATACCATCAGCGATAACCCACTGTGAGAGGGAATAAATAAGCTTCCATCTGAAAAGTAAACTAGGAAAAGACGATGAAATTCGATAGGGCATACATTACGGAAACCATCATACTGCATCACAACGCAACCGCTAACTTGGAATAGTGAAGGGAAACGGAAAAAAGAGAAAACAAAAGAACCCATTGCATCGAGAATTGGGAACAGACATGAAGCGGATGAGTAGCAATTGTAAACAAGGGATTGTCCAGGACAGAGTTAGATGTACAATGCTTGTTGATGATCTTTCATCCTCGACGAGGGGTGACAGACGTAAATAAGTATGTCACAAATTTCCAAATCAATTAACAATGAATAATTTAATCAAAAGAATTATACATGAAAATCTTACTTATTTCACAATATTCTCCGGTAAAATCACGTGTACAACTACAATTAAATGGTTTTGAATATGATGAATTCAAATTTCTACATATTCCATTATTTAAACATGGTTGATGTCGTCCACAGTAATCCAGATCTATGTATTCATTTAGTGAATAATGAAACAGAAAATAGAATTAGAATAGAATACTCTATTGTGTTATTTGTATTGATGTACATGAATGAATCATATAAGTAAGTATAAACCTATGGTGTTGACATGAAATAGTTTCATCTTGAATTCAGTTAACACTAAAGGTTGCCGAATAGAAAGTTGATTAATTCTGTCTGATTGACTACGTTTAATAACCCAGTAAGTTGGCTACTGCTTGAATAGTTTAAGTGAGAATATCCTCTGACTATAAAAATCAGGATTTGAACTTTACAAGAAGCATCAATTTCTTCAAGAACACAGATATATCTAGTTACTAGGGGGGGGTGTCAACTAGTACAAATTTATCTCAACACCTTCCTACTAGTTGTTTCTAACCTAATGATATTTAGTGAATTACTCTGTAATATTAGATCATTCACAATGGTGAATAAATTAAAACTTCATATGTGATAGCATTCTGTTATAACCCATGAATGGATCCCAAAAGTTACCATTCATTATACTTATCGGAACCTAACACATTCTTTGAGAGATGCATCATAAATATAATTCTTAATAAGAATATGATGATACATTATGAAATATCAGTATAAGGTTGTGGAGATTATTAAGCTTTTGATTAAGATCATGAACCGATTGATGTTAGATCACCATTGAAATCCTGGATGCACTGAAAGGCCGTTTCGTTCTACCGTGAGACTCCTCAGTAGTGCGTATCCACGAGCCCGCCCTGCGGGATTCGACGCCAAGATCTTCAGCCTCGAATGCGGACGCCTAACCTCTAGACCGGCATCCAAAGGTATTTATGTCTAACCTCAACGAAGCCTGCGAGCGGGATCATGAATGAGCACTGCTGAGGAGTCCTAAAATAAGACGAAACGGCTATCCAGTGCTTCCAGTTTTTCAATGGTGATCTGACATCAATCGGTTCATGATCTCAATCAGAAACATTATGAAATGGTTTCTATACATGTAATCATGTAATCACACATAATTATGTAATATTCATTACTTAAATCCCTAAAAAGTAGGCATATTTTAAACAGTTTTCTATAGTTTCCCTTGTGAATTCGTTAATGTATTGAGGAAAGCTGATTTTATTATTATTATTATTATTATTATTATTATTATTATTATTATCTAACATTAACTGACCTTGATCACAAAATGATCCACCCCAATTAGGTAAACAACGGCATGTAAATGGTGCATCATTACATGTTCCATGTTTACATCCTGGATATTTTATACATTCATCACAAAGTGGACCTTGCCAACCAGTTGAACAACTTATAAAGAAAGATAATGTGTAGAATGAGTAAGTGAAAAATGAAAGTTAATTTGAGTAGAATTAAACAGAAAAAAAAACCAATAAATGTGATAAATTCACTTGGTATTGTTTTGCTTAAATCTTCCCATCGAGGTTTAAGACTCCAATTGATCACTCTCTTGTTGACATATATGTATCCTGTGTGTATTGCCTCGATATTGCCTTAATTCATAAGCATTATAAGCAAAGATGGATACTGGTTAGCAGTGGAATACAGGACACGCGTTCCATCCTATTTGGGATTCGTCAACTGGATGTACCTAAATCTGAGTTGATGTTCGCTCTGGGACTCGAACCCAGTACCGTTCGCTTCAAATACCATCGCGCTATCTACTTAGCTAGTGAGTCCTGATAACCACTTGCTTGTGCAATGGGATGAAGTTTAAATTCACTTAAATTTGTTTGTTTGCATCTTCCTATTGATGTTTAGAACTGCAATTGATCATTCTCTTATTGCTTTATGTGCATACTGTATATCGAGGCGATCAAGGAAGACTCAAGTAAACAACACCAAGTGAATTTAAACTTCACTTTATTGCACAAACAAATGGCTATCAGGACTCAGTAGCTAAATGGATAACACGATGGCATTTAAAGTGAATAGTACTAGGTTCCAGTCTTGGAGTGAACATCTACTCTGAGATGCAGATACATCCAGCTGACGAGTCCTAAATAGGATGAAACGAGCGTTCTAGATTCCCCTGCTAGCCACTATCCATTTTTGCTCTTAATATATGTGATGTTATGCTTGTCTTTATCACATCTGCTGAATGACTTATACTAGTAAGAATTTATTTGACTCTGTAAATATTATTAATGATCAGGTTACAAGTACACCTTGTGTACAATCCAAAGGTGTTTATCAATATATTAATTACATTATAAAGCCTTAAATATGGTGTTACTTTTAATTCATATAATCATGTTGACAACAAACGATCTTATAGATTCATAATAATTTTCTTTTTGATTTTATGAAGTTTTATTGTTCAGATAATTTAATTAGGTAATTAGCCGAATCTCGGCTTTCATCCTGGGAGGCATCATCGATGAACAAGAAAGATCAGATGTACACGTATTGGCAAAGTAAGGGCGGCATTTTTACAACTGCAGAACATATGGAACTCAAACCCACTGTCTGTCAGCCAATTTCAAAGTGGGAATTTTCAATACCAACGTCAAGACAGTTTCACTGTACGGAGTTGAGGCTTGAAGAACTACTACAACCACCATCAAGAAGGTACTAGTATTTATGAATAATTGTCTACACAAGATACTCAATATCCACTGGCCGGATACCATCAGCAACAGCCTACTGTGGGAGTGGACAAACCAGCTTTCAGTTGAAGAGGAAATTAGGAAATGACGTTGGAATCGGAAGCGGAAAAGATGAAGGCCAAAGAACACATTACGTCGAGAAATAGAAGCAGATATAAAAAGGATGAATAAAAACTGGAAAGAGTTGGAAAGGATTGCCCAGGACAGGGTTGGGTGGAGAGTGCTTGTAGATGACCTATACTCTTCCATGAGGAGTAACAGGCGTAAGTAAGTAAGATAAGCAGAGCTACAAAAAGATGTCGACCACCGGAAACAACACACACCTCGATGGTTACACATTCTTCATCAGCGTGAAATGACCTCAAATATCAACCGAGATTAATAAATTCAATTCTAAAAATATATATACAACAATAACATCCAATAATACATATCCTTTCTTGTTTCTTCTTGTATGCTTAATAACTCACAATGAGTGTCATAGTTATATTCACAACTATAGTGACCAATTGTAACTTAATTGTAAACATTCACTACTTTAACTCAATTTAATCTAGATGTGATTTGACTTTATCTAACCATCAATTAATGAAAACCATATTCTTCTTATATACATATGACTGATGATCATAATTATTGATTTGACTGAATTAACGACTGTTTCTCAATATGTGTGTATGTCTTACTCTTATCCTTTGTAACTGATCACATAACCACGACGCGCAATGCTGACTATTGTTGGAGACAGTTGGAAGAAAGTTAGGGGTATCCAGACCGAAACGTAGCATCGTTGCTTCAAGTCATTAACTTCTAGTCTGAGCCATTTTGGTAGATGCAGACTACTTGGTTGGGGTCCGCGTGACTATCGTTACCAATGGTTGAAGACTGTGTGTGACATGGCTCAGAATCGATCACAATGGCGTAGGTGTATACACTCTCTGTCTTCCCTTAAACTATGAGATTAAAATCGCTTCATATCTTTCTTTCTACGAACTAATTCTTTCTTACTGTACTATATCCTTATACACAATCTTTCTTTTATATATTACTACCATTGAAGTCACTACTTTTATGAATTTGGTGTTCATCTTGTTGTGCTAATGAGGTTTGGCAACTTGGACCGATGCATGTATGTGCCTGGTCCTATGTTGTAACTGACTGACTGACTGATATTTCCTTCATATTCTGGTAAGCAGTATGTTAATTGAGATTTTAGAGATAGATCAAGTAGTAAACATTAAATTAGATTTACTTATTACCTTTCTAGTTGCACCCAAACTCTGTTTAAATAGTGTAACGGAACATAATTGAAAAAAGATACCTGTAGATGTATGAAATTCTACATTGACAACATTCAATGAACTAATTTCAAATAGAATCAAATGTATCTTTTAGATTTCACGGTTAACCACTAATTCAATGCCAAGAGAAGTGACTAGTGTTGTTTTGTTTTACGAGTAATTGGGAAACAGGAGACAGTATAGTGCTATGAAGATGGTTAAGTTTTGAATAAGATCATGAATCGATCAATGTGAGACTACCGTTTAAAACCTGGAAACACTAGACTCCTGTTTCGTCCTAGTATGAAACTCCTCAACAGTGCGCACCGTAGTGAACAGAACACGGGTGGGGACAATCGAATGTATCTAACACAAAATTAAAGGACTTGTTAATATAATCTAACAATCAATCATAAAGTAAATACGTAATTTGTAAAATGTCCATCGATTGTCTCAAAATGGCTCAGACTTCATTGTTCTTACATTTTCATACAAATTGTATCCTGTTTCCATTCTTTACTGTTCGATCCTCTTGTTTCTCTGCTGCCAGACCCTCTGTTCACGAATAATATCACATACTACTTATGTCAATATAATTAGCACATACCACACGCATCATTGGATACCGGTCCAATGATCCAGAGATTAAATGTTCATGCATGAAATCAAAGATTCCGGATTCGAATCCCGCATACGGAATCGTGGATATGCACTGTTGAAGAGTTTCATACTAGAACGAAACAGCTATCCAGTGCTTCTAGATTCTCATTATTGGTTTAGTATTAATCGATTCCTAATCTCAATCAAAAAATGTGTCAGAACAGTTATCAGTTTATCAACAGTAGACAAGTAAACAAGCCAAAAATATTTTGACCAACAATTTTAATTATCATTTTATTACAGTTCTATGAAGGAAAACTAATCAATGCATATTATCGGTAATTTGTTTATTTGCTTTCTTTTTGTAAAAATTATATTTTAGGGGAGGGGGGAGGGGGCGAGGAGGTGTAGGGTGATAATTACTTCACTCGAAAAGAAAAGAAAAAAAATTAAAAATTGATTTAATAGTTGAGTTGATGAGTCGATTAAAACTAGGCTACCATCATGGAAAACCTGAAAGTATTGGACGGTTGTTTTGTTCTAGTATGGTACTCCTCAGCAGTGCCTATCCACAACCTCAAACCAGAAAGAACGAGAATCCAAAGCCTCCAGTTTCATATACGAACATTTAACCTCTAGACCGTTGAGCCGGTATCCAAAAGTGTTGATGTTTAACCTCAATCAATCCACGAAATTGCGCGACCATCTTACATTGTACTAAGGTAGATACTTGTCTCTACCCGATAAGGATTAGCTCCACTGGTTTAGAGGTTTAGCATTCGCGCGCGAGACTGAAGGCCCTGTGTTCGAATCCCTTCAAACGTGATCGTGAATGCGCACTGCTAAGAAGTCTCACAATAAGATGAAATGGCTGTCCAGTGCTTCCAGGTTTTCAATGGTGGTCAAACATCAACCGGGTTCATGATCTCAATCAAGAACTTAATAATGTCTACAAGCCAATACTGATAAATATAACATTGGCCACTACTCAATGACTAATCAGTTTTTTTTCTATATAATTATTCAATCTTTTTTAAATTCATTAGAGATAATCATCAACTTACTCGCATTCTCCTGGTCTTGAACAAGTTCCATGAACTGGATGACAACCAATATTGCATATTGCTAAGTATAAAACATATGGAATATAACAATTATCATATAATTTATATTTAATTATTTCAGTCTATAATATCTTTAAATTATTCAATAGAATAATTAACAATAATAATGAAGATTATGTTTTATCTGTAAGAAGTTCTATTTCCATATTGTTTGTATTGGAAACAGCCCGACCGTTGTTGCTACCTTGACGTGATGGTCGGGCTCGCCTATCGTGATGAACCAGTTGAGCTATACTAGTTGGAACATTCGTTCCTCATGGTCCTACCATCCCAAACAGGTATGTTGAAGAGCGGTAAGACTAAAAGCAACAAACCCAAGGTCCAGAGGTGAAGTCGTACTGCTAACTGTACGGAGGTGTGACGGTAGTAAGGTGTTTCCTTCAGACAACCAGCGTAACAGCAATGCTGCGTGTAGGGTTAGAAAAGGTCGACCCTAGGAATACACACCCCGCCTTATCCCACGATATCCATCTCCGGTGGTAGGGTCTCAACAATTACGGAGCTAACACGAAAATTATCCACAAAAGGTTGTGTGTGACCGTCCTCAAGTAGTTGTCGCTTGGGCACTGCAGTCACGCTCTCAGGTCACTAAGACCACCACCAGTCCAATTTCCTTTTTAGATACCTCCATTGGAAACAGAGTTGGCTCAATCTTTGTTGACATACAAACTCATTTAGTCAATGTTCTCATATGATCCCTTTGAATAAATACTGATAATATTTTAGTTAGTAGATAACATTGAAATCTAGAATGGATATTTTATTATACTGGGAACTAAGTTAATGGGATATACATGAATTGGTATTGGTATTTACTCTAAGAGTCGAAAATGATAACTATTACGCAACACATAATGGTGCTATTCATTAGACTATTGAATTAAGATAGCCAGAAAACTGGTTTAAACCCTAGTGGGAATGTCAACACTAGGGTACAGGCACATCCAACTGACAAGTTTCAACTGGAACAAAACATGCATTCTGATTTTCTCTACTAATCACCGTGAATGACTTCATTTTTGTTTTCTTGATTTAAAGTTTATTACCATGAACACATCATAATAAGTTTAAGACTGACTGCTTTGAATTGTGATCATAAATAGAATATCTCTGAACAAATGTAATTAGTTACATTTGTTTCAAACTTGCTCAAAATGAATTGTCTATTTGGATATGAAGTTCAAAAGAGAATTATTAGATACCAAGTCAGTGAGCAGTCATGAGTGCGATCCCTGATGAAATTGTCAGAGTCCATTGTTGATAAGTTTTACATTGTAATAATAAATAGTCTGTTTAAGTTCTTTATGGTTAATAATGATTATATCATCAACAACAGTCTGTTGTGGGAGAGAACATATCAGCTTCCAGCTGAGGAAGAAATTAAGAAAAAAAAACGCTAGAAGTGGATAGGAAATACATTGAGGAAATCATCAAACTACATCATGAAGCAAGCGCTAACTTGAAATCGTGAAAGGAAATGGAAAAGAGAAAGAACAAAACAACACATTACATCGGAAATTAGAAGGACAGATCAAAAGAATGAAAAGCAACTGTAAACAAGTGAAAAGGATTGTTGAGAATAGAGTTGGGTGGAGAATGTTAGTGAGCAGTTTATACTTCTCTAAAAGAAGTAACAGGCGTAAGTAAGTAAATGAGTATAATGATTATCTAACTCACTATTGTTAATTCTATAATATAAATCTATTCTTATAAAATTGTTCAATAGTTACACATCATCTAAATTACAGTTTGTTTCGCTTGTTTTCTTTATCATATAAAAAATGGTACAAAACAAGAAAAACATTACCATTGTTACAAGAAGGCACCAAATAGATATGCACCACATAAATCATTCGATTTATGTGAGGGCTAGAATACTGACCGGGTACTCAAAACGAAGTAGGTGATTTCCCTAGGAGGTCACAACCGGAGCCTTTGACAAAATAGTCTGATCCACAAGACAATGGAGCAACATAAGGAGATGCAGTCCCATGGTAGCCGGTGAAAAACAATTGGTTCATGCACCATTTGCTCCTTCAAGACACTGGAGCTCATGTATACCATTGGTTTGGAATGAGGGTTTTCCAACTTCCCTAGATGGACTCTCCATATCCACCAACCTGGTTACAGCGCTAGACATTCGATTTTCGTCCTCTGAATTTCGTAAACAACAGTAATGCCTCCAAAAGTTAGTGAGTAGGAGAGTTGACTCTCTTCACTCTCGACTGTACCAAAGCATTTGGGAGTAATAGTTGTTTAGATAATAATAAAATAAAAATGTCACTATTTTAATCAATTTAAATCTTTTTCATTACAATCGTCAATATTTTTCTTTTTTTTTTGTTTTTCTCTCTTCTTTTTTTTGTTTTTCTCATTTCATAAACTTTGAAAATTGAAAATGGAATTTGTCTTTTGATTTTATGATTGATTATGAAGGAACAAAATAAAGTGAGAGAGGGGGGGGTAAAGAGAAGGAGTAAAGGAAAGAAAAGTTCAGAAGTGATTTTTTTTTGCAAAAATAACCGAAAAAAAAGAAAAAAAAAGGAAAAGTAAATTAATATTTAAATTCACTTGGTGTTGTTTTTTTTACTTGTATCTTTCGATTGTTACTTAGGGACTGAAATTGACTAGTCTCTTGTTGGCATATAAATATCCTGGGCGGATTACCTTGATATAGCCTTAAATCACAAGTTTTTTTTAAAGTAAAATGGTTAGTGGCTAGCAGTGGAATACAAGATGTGCGTTTCGTTCTATTTGGGACTTATCAGCTGAATGTGCCTGCATCTCAGAGTTGATGTTCATTCTGAGACTCGAACCCAGTACCGTTCGCTTCAAACACCATCACGTTATGCACTTAGCTACTGTATTAAAATATGGATTAAATGGATGATATAATATACCAACTATCCTACAACCAATTTCTATCATGGTTAATTTTTGTTAGGCCCTTTCATCAATCTACTTAACAGACAATGTTATTTGAACAGTAGCAATACGTCAACTTCTTTGTAATGTTATGAACACTTGAGCACATGACGGACTCGAGCTAAAATGTTGGTCGCTTAAATATCACTCGATGATTCATTCTCCTCCCCATGTGCATATGTACTTAAATCCTATTATTAGTTTTTGCTTTGGCTTGCTGTGCCCTTATGCAATTTGATGACTATAAATTTGCCTATATATTTGCTCATATATACTTATTCGCCTCTCCGCTTCAAATTCGCTTAATATGCTTATAGCTTTGTGATTTGGGCTATTCGCTAATAAACTGTAGTTGCTGCTTCTCATTGCTTTCTGATTTCAAACATCGAGGTGGTCGATTAACGAAGCAAAGCCACTACAATAATATCCAAATGAAATCCCTTAGTTTATTCAACAGCGATAGTTTTTGCCTCGCTTCAACCTGTATTACTTACAATATTTCATTTAAAAGAGGGAAGAATATGGTTCTTGTCAAGTGAATTTTAGTTATTCCCAGCATGAGGGTGTCCAAATATGATACATCTAAGTATGTCATCATTATGAACAATGATGAAACTAGAATCAAACTAAATAGTAATCAGAAGGTTTTTTGTGGATATTGTAATAATAATAATGATTAAGTCCATAAGCGAATTAAAGTTAGACCACCATGGATGCCAGCCCAGTGGTCTAGAGGTTAAGTGCTCGCGTGCTAGACCGATCGATCCCGGTTTCGAATCCTGCTGGGCGGTATCGTGGGTGAGCACTGCTGGGTAGTCCCATACTAGGACGAAACGACTGTCCAGTGCTTCCGAGTTTTTTATGGTGGTCTCGCTTCAAATGACTCATAAACTCAACCCTTAGATGGTAATCACTTAGAAATTAGTTAGGGTCAGTCTAATAACTTATATTCATCATTACCCATCTGAACAATATTTACATCACACAAATAGGCATGAAAAATAACTGGTTATATTCATCACAGAATAAACTCACCAAGGATCACCAGACAAATGGTTGGTCTTAGTATGAGACTCTATAGAATTTCACACTCAAAACCCAACTAGCCATCGAACCCAAGAACTTCATATCCTTAATTTAAATTATTAAAGCCAACAGTCTCTATAAACTACCTACAGTAATAATGATAATAAGGCAAACGCTTAGTCATTTGAACCAGTGGGTCGGTGCCAAATAGTACAATTTCAATTTCAACCAGCTTTCCATATTTTGTTTAATGATTATCCAGTCCTATTAATGATAAATGTCTCATCCCCGATATGTCCGAATTCCACCAGTTATGATTTCTAGTAAATATGTAAAACTAGGTTGTTCATTACTGGCACAAAACACTTATCTAGATCATCTTGGTTTTCTGTGATATCTCATATGAGATCGATTTGTGACAGATGCTACTTACAAATTAAAAGATTGTAGAAGGTTAAAGATAAACAGACAGAATAATAAATAATTCATTCAATTACCTTTATCGCATTCAGTTCCACTCCAACCAGGTTCACATATTTTATCACCATTTGCATCACATTTAAATTTTGTATGATTATCATTTGTTTGACATACTTTTGTACAATCATTACCATAATGATTTAGTTCACATGTTAATTGTATACAAAATGTATAACCGGAATATTGTGTTGATATAGTAACTTGATGCCAATCTGTAGATTGTTTTGTAGAAGAAATTAATGGACGTAATAGACCACGATGTATAGCTCGATCAATTAAATATTTTTCATTTTGATTAACTAAATCATATGCTTCTAATATTACTGTGAATAAACGCTGGAAAAGATAATAAACAATGAGAGGGGAAAAATTTATATTTGTCCATTTATTTATTTATTTAGAGATAGTAGATTGAAAATAGAAATCCATCCCCAAATACTCTGAAACAGCCGAGAATAGAGAGAGTCAATTCTCCTACTCACTAACCTTTGGCGGCATTACTGTTGTTTACGAAATTCAGAGGACGAAAATTGAATGTCTGGCTCTGTAACCAGGTTGGTGGATATGGATAGTCCACCTATGGGAGTAGGAAAACCCTCATTCCAAACCAATGGTATACATGGGCTCCAGTATGCTGAAGGAGCAAATGGTGCATGAACCAATTGTTTTTCACCGGCTACCATGGGACTGCATCTCCTTATGTTACTCCATTGTCTTGTGGATCAGACTTCTAGATCAAAGGCTCCGGGTGTGGCCTCCTAAGAAGGTCACTTACTTCGGTCTGGGCACCCAGACAGTATCACAGCCCAATCACAAATCGACTGATTTATGTGGTGCATATCTATTTGGTGCCTCTTTGTACTAATATTTATGTGTTCAAATAAATAAATAAAATAAAATAGAAACCTGCTTTACGGCGAGACTCTAATTTATGGACGACCTTTGAACGAATCTCAAACAACTTTGAGAAATATTAGCCAATCATCAAACAGTCAGTATAGAGTAAAAATATATTATACAAAACCAAAGAATTAAACTGGATACACTTCTTAGACGTGGTTCAAAAACTTGTCATAGTTAGAAAGAGGTTCAGAGGTTCTAAAATCCTAATGCATGCAGTAGAGGAAATCATCCATATGGCTACAGAATAGTCGGCCTCTGGAGTCATGATAAAGTCTCAAATACTCTTTCAACCTCGACCACATAGCTTCAATATTGTTTATGTGCACTCCGGTTGTTGAGTGCACGAAATACTACTTGTGGATAACCACACGATGCACATAACCAAGCCTATGTAGGAGTCTGTACGCTCTCCAAACATCGTATATATTGTAGTACCTGGCTGCAGCCAGTGTTAATGGTGCTTTTGTTATCCAGTTCGCAATAATTGTCGTAATTTGCCTTAGTCAGCAATTATATATGGGTTTTTCATCACGAACTGACATCAACTATAATACCAAAACTCTATTTAGCCAAATGGATGAAAGACTTTCATACCAAAATTCGAGATCTATTATCTTATTTATATCTGATTGATTCGTTCACAAATTATAGTCTTGCCGTTTTATTTGTTATAGCCGCTCAATTATCACGTTTTGTACCACATTCCATGTGAACCGATCGTACGTTAGCATTAAGCACTGAAGTTGGCACCGTAACCTTGAAATCTCTAAAATGCTTCTGATTGGCTCGTCCATTAATTAGAGTCTCGCCTACTTTACTGTTGATGTTGAATGACTCTCAAAATGACTGGGAAAAAGTAATATCTATCAAATCTTAGCCAATCAGAATAAAGGTGATGTAAATGAATAATACTCACATAAAACCTCAAAAATACGTTAAGATTAAAATTGTGACCCTTCCCAATCTCCCAATGTTGGGGAAGTGGCACCAAAACCCCGAAATTTCCCCCAGATCTGGGCAATTTCCTCATTTTTTTTAGGTCATTTCCTCTAAATTGGTTTATGGTTTAGGGCTAATGGTAAGAGGGAACAGTAGTGTTTACGAATAACTTGGAAAAAAAGCTTTAATTGTGAATAATTTTAATTTAATGTTAGTCTTATATCCATTCCCATTCCATTTGGTTTCTATTAATTCCTCCATAGAAAATTCATCACATTCTCAACATCATCTAAAGAATGCTTGAAATCAGTCCCTATTCTTCAAACTAATCATATTTCTTAATTTGATTTGTCTTGGTAATTAAATGTTCATAAAATGTTACATATATCTTACTTTTTAATAAGATATAAATTATCCGTCACTGCGTTTTGAACCGACAGTTTGCTATCTTAAATCTGATTGGTTTGTTAACAAGTCATACTTTTAACCAATAGTAAAGAAGTTTGTAAGGATTTATGCCTAATGTGTAACTAAGTTGATATGAAATTAAGTTATTATTGAATATGAAACATGAAACAATTGTGTCAACTAGTTTTGTTGTACTCATAATGAAGTAACATTTGGTCCGAATAAGCTGATATTAGAATAGATGCATGAATAAACATTATTTGATAGTACTTCAAAGTTAATTAAGCATGATCAAATGTATTCTCGAATTAAGAATATTTGTATATTTGAACATATTTTAGTGTTAGCAACAGTCATATGAAAGATTCACCTAACAACAGATTAAGTGGATACAAATATTTTTTTATGATTCAATATTTAGTTACTATTGGACTATTTTGAGCTAAGTGTTCCGGTTGTCAAAGATAATGAAGTTAGAATGTATTGGTTGTTTGAATCTTCCCATTGATTTATAGGAGTGCATCTTGTGAGGATTCCTTCGATATTATCTTCAGTCAAAAACATTATAAACGGAAATGATGGTGGCCAGTAGTGGAATCCAGGACGTTCGTTCCATTCACTCTAGGACTCGAACCCAGTACCGTTCACTTAAAATACCATCGTGTTATCCATTTAGCTACTGAGTGCAGATAGTCACTGACTTGTGTAACGGGATGAAGTTTAATTCAGTTTTGTATTGGCTATCAGGACTTAGCAGCTAAGTGGATAACTCGATGGTGTGTGACGTGAACGGTACTGGGTTTGAGTCTCGAAGTAAACATCAATTCTAGGATGCAGGTACATCCGGCTGACGAGTCCCGAATAGGATGAAACGCACATCTAGATTCCATTGCTAGGCACCATCACCTCTACTTATAATTTAATAAATAGTTTTTACTTGTTCTAAATCGACAAACATTTGTCTAAGACGTTTTGTAAGGTTCTGTGTTTGTAATTTGAACATGATTTTCCTCATAAAATGAAAACAGATTGAGTACATTTTAAAAGCCAAAGCAGATTAAGAATATTTCTATTTCAAAGGTAATCAAAACTGGAATTTTATGAATACGGAGGTGAATGAACTATTTTGTCAAACTAATGATGTTGAACAATGTGTACTGTTTAGTTGGCAATTCAATAATTTTAATGTACAGTCGTTACTAAGAGACTTGAAGCTGACTGGTACAATATAACACATGACTACAAGTATAGATTGCTAAGAAATGTTAAAACAAGATGAGCCAGTTAACCATTACTTCGCTTACCTCCAAATACCCTTTAGCTAATTTCCATACATTATGAAATTCTCTTGAAAATACTTGAAAATTATAACTAAGTAAATTTCTATACTTTTCAGTAGGCAACCTCATGTCAAAGGAAACATTTAATTATTTTTCCGTTGTACATCACAGACTAATCTTATTTCGACAATCATCGAAAACTAAAGAGCACTAAACAAATCATTCGTTTTAATGTGTGCCACCCTAAACATTAAGCATTCATTAATCCATCAATTATGGGATTCAGAATTTCCAGGTCTCACGACAAGCCTTTAACCTTCATTATAATACCGAGTTAGGATCAAATCGCTTTCGTCTAGTCATATACCGATCTGTAATCGCTAACCTCCAAATGCCCTGCTACGGCCGAGAGTGGAAAGAGTCATCTCTCTCTCTCTCTGTCTCTCTCTCGAAATCCTCTCACATGACCACGTGCATACAACAACTATCACGGAAGTCCTACGCACTGCCTCCTCGTGACGGGGGTGTTCTTTACAAAATCGAAAGGACGAAACACGAATGTCCGGAGCTTTAACCGAGTTTGTGAACACAGAGAGTCCACCTAAAGATGTTGGAAAACCCTGAATTCAAACAAATGGTGTACATCGGTTCAAGGACCCCGAAGGAACAAATGGTGTATGAACCTATTTTTGGACACTGGCAACTATTGGATTGCATCTCCTTACGTTGCTCCACAGCCTTGTGGATCAGACCTTTGGATCAAAGGCTCCGGAAAGTGTTCTCGTAAGAAAACTAACTGTGTCAGTCTAGAGACTCGTGTAAGATCCCAACCCCCACATAAATCAAATGACGAAGTGTGTGACCTACTTTTTTGTTGCCTCTTTGTATAAATATTTATATAATTTCAACAGTTGGGATCATGAGTCGACTGAAGCTAGACCCCCATGGACAAGCTGGAAGCATTGGACGGCTGTCTCGTCGTATTGTGGGACTCCTCAGCAATGCGCATCCACGACCCCGCCTCGCGGGATTCGAACCCAGGATCTATCAGTCGCGCCAGACGCTTAGCCAACTAGACCACTGAGCCGGCTGTCATCCGACGGCGTTAATGTCTCACTTCAACTAATCCACGAAATTAATTGACACATCCACTAATATTTATATGTTTAAATATATAAATAAAATAATCACTTCATTGATTAACTTATTTTATATTTCAATCTTTAAGGTCAAAGTCAGTTCATTGAAATTGTATCTAACTCTTTTTTTCAAATGAATAACTGTCTTCTCCTTCTTTATTTGCTTTTGTTGTTGTTATTGTTACCCCCAAAAACAAGCAATCCTCATTCATTCATTCATTCATTGAATTTAGTTGTGTTTTTTTTCAAATTTTTTAATTTCAAATATTTGTTACTATGATGGCATTGAAGACATCAAAATCAATTTTCTTTAAAAGAAAAAAATTATTGAATAATTAAATTTCCACCCTAATAAACACTCTCCTAAAAAACCAATAACACCACCATCACCATCACCGTCATCACCACCACCAACACCACCACCACCATCACTATCAACACCACCACCCACAACAACAATAAATACAAATTACATCATATTCAATAAATAAAAAATAGGTAACAACAAAATTCATTTGAAATCAATGGACTGTTAAAAATAAAAATAAAAAATTTTTTTTCTTCTTTGATAAATTTCAAATTCAATTCATGAACAAAACTAAAAAAAATTTTTTCTCCAAACAAAAAAAAACATCAAAAAAAATAAAAAATGAATAATAATGACAATGTCCTGTTTAATCAATTTTCAATGGAATAGGAGATAACACAACAAACAAACAAACAAACAAACAAACAATCATTCGGAAATGATTTGAGTCATTATTATTATTATTATTTATACCTTAGTTACAATGGATATAGATCATAAATAGAGGACAATGGTGATATGTATACACACACGTGTACACATGGGATCTAATTCATTTTCCTTGTTTCACTATCTTTTATTCCTTTTTTCTTTTTTTTTGTTCAAGAAAAACAATCATCATTTGAATTTCTAATATCCCGCGAAATACAGATCGATGTATATGTAAACAGAAAAAAAAAGAAGAAACTGAAGAGTTCGTTATTATTATTATTCTTATTTTGAAATAATCCAATGTATATTGAATATGACAAATGAATCAAATTTGAATAAAGGAAGTCCTAGTGTTTTCCTGAATTGATATTCCCTAGTGTGATCTAATTCATTACTTAGACTATTGTTATTTTCCATGGTTAAGATCATGAGTCACTTGAAGCTAGAACACCATGGAAAACCTAGACGCACTGGACGGCTCAGTGGTCTAGTGGTTAAGTGCTCGAGTGCGAAACCAGTGGGTCCTGGGTTTGAATCTCGCAGGGGCGAGGTCGTGGATGCGCACTGCTGAGAAGTCCCACCATAGGACGAAACGGCCATCCAATGCTTCCAGGTTTTCCATGGTGGGCTAGCTTCGACTGACTCATGATCTTATCCATTGAAATTACTATAATATCCACAAAACCCATCTGATATTATTATTTTGATGGAGTTTTTTTCTCTGTGCTGGATGGTTTGGTCGTGGAGCTTTCATAGTTTTTCTGAACAACATCATCAGCACAAATTTCAAATTAAAGTGAGGCGTTCGAATTTCTCCACATGTGGTTCACAGCTTGTCCTGTACCATGAAACTATCAAAATCATCCACCTGAGCTACAAATCTCCATTATTATTATTATTACCACTATTATTACTATTATTATTATTATTATTATGAAGTCGATCTTGAAGATGATGCATTGAGAAGAGAAATGAATATTGTAGAGTAAAACAATGTTCAACTATCTTATACACTAATACTTGTGATGTGAACAGACAAACAAGAAGCTTTGATAAACTATGGAAGCCATTTTTGGAGGAACGTTATTCCATTTAATACAAAGCTATGAACCATATGTGGAGAAGTTCAAACATTTTACTTCTACCTGAAGTTTGTACTGTGGATAATGTCGTTCTGAAGAACGATGTCAAGCTCCACAACTAAATCATTAAGCTTAGAGAATTAAAACTCCATCAAAAAAAAGAGAAGAACGATTGAAATTCATTATTTATCTCATCAAACCTTTTTTACAACTTTGATGTTATTGTCTCGTTTGCTCACTCACTCACTCATTCACTCACTCACTCACTCACTCATTCACTCACTCGTTCATTCATTCACTCACTCACTCACTCACTCACTCACTCACTCACTCATTCATTCATTCATTCATTCATTCATTCATTCATTCATTCATTCATTCATTCATTCATTCATTCATTCATCTACTCATAGACTTTCTTAGTATCAACCCTTATTGATTTAACGAACTAACCAATCAATCAATCAATCGATTTCTGTCTATTCTAACTTGTGAATGATTATAATCATAATATTTGTTTTAAGTAGTATTTATGAGAAAAAGAGAAAAAAATTTTTTTAGTTTTAAATATATCCCCTTTTTGGTAGCAACCTTTGTATATAATTAAATCTAGTTAAATCCCATGCGACTCTATGGTTATGAGTAGGAACTCTATTACTTTTCTACACAAACACACACGAGCACATACATACACGTGCACGCACGCCTACACACGTGCACGCATACATGCATACATGTACATGGATATACATATATATAAAAAGAAACTTGAATACTTATGAAATGTTTTATTTAATCCTACCACTGAATAGATATATAGTACTATAATAACTGCTGTTATTACTACTATTACTACTGTCTAAGATACTACTAATTAAAATTTTTATACTCATAATAATAAAGTTATTATCTTTTGTGGGTTTGTTGATGTATGTAGATAATTATTAACTGGGTTTATTTTCATTTTGTTTGTGTTTTTCAGTATTCCACTTTACTTGTGTAACTATGTATGTATGTGAGTGAGTGAGTGAGTGAGTGAGTAAGTGAGTAAATGAATGAATGAATGGGATTGTCCACATACACACACATATATATATACGTACATACATCTGTATATATGTGTCGACACAAATAGAAGTACATCAGCATAATTATTTAACTTTCATCCTACTATTAAAATCTTCATCAATCTGGGCTTTATGTTGTTGTGGTTGTTGTTGTCACTTTTGCGTGTTCAATTTCGTTGGATTATACAAAATGGTGAGAGAGAAATTGACGGCAACCACTATGATCAACATCAGCAGAAACATAACGAACAATAATGAATCGATAACAAAATATTAATTAATCACCTAATCATTATAATCATAATAATATTAACTTTAATCAGAGAAGGGTTTTTGTGGATATTATAGTAATTTAATGGTTGAATTTATGATTCAATTGAAGCTAGACCATCATGGAAAACCTGAAAGTACTGAACGGTGATTCGATTTCGTGGATTGGTTGAAGTGAGTCATTAACAGCGTTAGATGCTGGACGGCTCACCGGTGCAGAACTTAAGCACTGGCGAATGAGATGATCCTGGATTCAGATCTCGCGAGGCGGGATCGTTGATGTGCACTGCTGAGGAGACTCATGGCTGTACAATGCTCTCAGGTTTTCCATGGTGATGTAGCTTCAATTGATTCATGAATTCAACTATTAAATAATGACTTAATATGTACTACTAAGAATTACTACTCATAAAAGCAAATATAACAAATATAACTATACATACGAATGTACAGCTTAAGTAAATGATTTCGTTGAAAAGACATTTGGAGAGACTACTAATCCGGTATAAGATAACAAATCTCGGATTTTGACGTGAACTTCATTTATCCATTTGGCTAAATAGAGTTTTAGCATTAGAGCTGCTGTCAGTTCGTAATGAAAACCTTAAGTTTAACTCCCGACAGATATATCCATCAACTCAAGTTACAATATTAAATTAGCACTGTGAGATGAAATTCTGAAGACTAATGCCAGAATAATAGAACTAGTGATAATGTTTTAAGTAGTAGAAAAGATTCGATATACACAACGTGATTCGAAAAGAAAGAATGAATTCATAGAGAGAGAAAAAAAGTATGAGTTAATCGCAAAACCCAACATCTAAGGGAATACAAGGAGTGAATAAATATATGTCAGTGAAACATATTCTGTGCTTTATCATTCATTGTCTCTATTGATCGCTTAAGATAATTGGACTAACATCAATCAGGTAGTTAGAACCGATGAATAAAGCTTAAGGGACTATGAACTATGGATTTATTACCCCTTATATCAAGTATCCATCATAATGGATGATGGATAAAGCTGTAAAATTTCTCATGGAGGACATGTCACAGACTCGTTCAAAGTAAAGACCGGTGTCAGACAAGGTTGCTAACTCCCACCCTTTCTCTTTCTCCTGGTGATCGACTGGATCTTAAAAACGTCAACATCTGAAGGGAAACACGGGATACAGTGGACATCTAGGATACAGCTGAACGATCTAGACTTTGCAGATGATCTGGCCCTCCTATCGCAAACGCAACAACAAATGCAGTGTGACAACAGCCTCAGAAGCAGTAGGTCTCAATATGCAGAAAGTGAAAAGCAAGATTCTCCGATAAAACACAGCATGCACCAATCTAATCACAATTGATGGAGAAGATTTAGAAGATGTGAAAACCTTTACATATTTGGACAGCATCATTGATGAACATGGTGGATCTGATGCAGATGTGAAGGCGCGGATCGGCAAAGCAAGGGCAGCATCTTTACAACTGAGGAACATCTGGAACTCAAAGCAACTGTCAACCAACACCAAGGTCAGGATTTTCAATACAAATGTCAAGACAGTCCTACTGTATGGGGCGGAAACCTGGAAAACTACAAAAGCCATCATCCAGAAACTACAGGTGTTTATTAACAGTTGTCTACGCAAAATACTTTGGATCCGTTGGCCGGACACTATTAGCAACAACGTACTGTGGGAGAGAACAAACCAGATCCCAGCGGAGGAAGAAATCAGGAAGAAGCGCTGGAAGTGGATAGGACACACATTGAGGAAAGCACCCAACTGCGTCACAAGGTCAGCCCTCACATGGAATCCTCAAGGCGAAAGGAGGAGAGTGAGACCAAAGGACAGATTACGCCGGGAAGTGGATATAGGCATGAGAAAAATGGACAAGAATTGGATGGAATTAGAAAAAAAGGCGGAGGACAGAGTGGGTTGGAGAATGCTGGTCTGCGGCCTATGCTCCATTAGGAGTAATAGGCGTAAGTAAATAAGTAAGTAAGTAAGTAAGTAATATCAAGTATAATCGATATAAATTCCCATATTCGACAACTAGTCGTTTGTATCTTTCATCATCAATCAATTTGTTATATAACATTCTCAGCATTCAATCATATCTGGAATTAATTATTCTTTCAGAAACTATTCATTACTCATAGTTCATATTCTATCTAAACATGTTGAATGAATAGTAAAGGTCTATCTTATCATCATATTTTCGATCCTTAGGGCATATTCTGTCTTTATTATTGACTAGATATATATATATATACATAGAATAAATATTTAATCAAAAGGATAACACAACAGATACTACTTAATTAAACAACATTCATGAATATGCATAACTTGAAGCAAAAATAACATCAATAGAATATACAAAACAAAACTTTGTGTGTGTGTGTGTGTGCAGATATATATATAAAACTATATACATTCTTGGGTATACATTAATGCTTGAATATATATATATATATGGATACATAGACAAGTAAACCTAATTTCTACGTTATGTGGTTATCTTTTCTTAAAATAAAATATGTCTGTTCAGTTTATTATGATGATTGTTAAAATAAATGAAACAAACTACTTGTAAGTAGTAAATTCATTCATTCATTCATTCATTCACTAATCAATTGACTAAATAATTAAGCAACTCATACAGAGATATATTTAGTGGGGCCAATATTAGAGGGAAATCAGGGGAAGAAATGAGCTCGTATCCACACATACACGCACACGTGCATGCACGCACGCACGCACGCATGTACTCACAAATAATCACACGCTCGAATAGATTCTTTACAAATGACCATAAATTTAATTAGTGCCGTTAGATTGAGGAAGAAAAAAACTCCACAGGATAAACAAAAATAAGTAATCGTAAAAAAAAGAGTAAAGGAATGAGAAATTATGTGAAGAACGGATGTTTCACACACATATACTACTATTACTTCTATTGATAGTAGTAGTAGTAGCAGTAGTAAGTAGAATAAATCAAGAATTGCTGAAAACACAACTCATGGAAAGAACAGAAGAAGAAGAAGAAGAAGAAGAAGAAGAAGAAGAAGAAGAAGGTTAGTAGGTAAGCAACAGTAGTATGGAGAAAATTAACTAAGATGAAGTGCATAAAATAACACTAGAAAATTCATTGTACTATTGGTTATACACTGGTGCATTTGTGTGTGTATATGTGTATACCCTGTTTCTGTCTATAGCCTTAATTCTATCTATTGTGTAGCCAAAAACAAAAACTGAACGAAAAGAGAACGAAAAAGAAGGTAATAGTAACAAGGTTTTTGTTGTTGTTGTTGTTTGAATGAATGAATGAATAATGAACTTGTCCATTGAATAAACAAGAGTTAATTTAATTTATTATAACAACGACAAAATGAAGTGAATATTCAATAGTTTATCCACATTATTATATTCAATAATAATAATAATAATAATCTCCTGGTTAGTATTTTTCGAAAGTATTTCGATCGTCACTACTCATTATGTACATTGTGTGTGCATGTATGTATGTATGTATGTATGTATGTATGTACGTGTGTATATTAGTGAGTACACACGTTCACATGATAGTGTGTATCAGTGTACATATATGGGTATATCTATAGGAATGATTGGAAATCTCTTTGTTTTATTTTTTTCTTCTAATAAGATTGTCTATAACACACACAATATTCAGTAATCAAATTAACAACAACAACAACAAAATATTGTGCTCATATTTTGTATTAAATAAATAACAATTTAATAATTTAATTGATGAGTCTATCGCAACTAGGCCACCATGGAAAACTTGGAAGCACTGAATGGCCGTTTCATCCTAATATGGGACTGCTCAGCAATGCACATCCATGGTCCCGACCTGCGAGATTCGAACCGGGATTGTTGTGTGATAGTAACTCACTAATGACAATGGTGGACGGTGACGCAATTTCGTGGATTAGTTGAAGTTAGTCAATAACACCGTTAGATGACAGATGGCTCGGTGATCTAGTGGTTAAGCGCTCGCGCACGAGACTGATAGGTCCTGCGTTCGGGCCTCGCGAGGCGGGATGGTGGATACGCACTACTGAGGAGTCCCATACTAGGACGAAACAGCCATCCAGTTCTTTCAGGTGTTCCATGGTGGTGTAGCTTCAATTGACTCATGAATTCAACTATTGAATGATTTATAAAAACTTGTTAGTAATCATCCAGAAGTTCCAAGTGTTTATTAACAGTTGCCTGCATAAAATACTTCAGATCCGTTGACCGGACACTATCAGCAATAACCTACTTTGGGAAAGAACAAATCAGATCTCAGCAGTGGAAGAAATCAGGAAGAAGCGCTGGAAGTGGATAGGATATAGATTGAGAAAACCACCCAACTATGTCACAAGGCAAGCACTCACATGGAATCCTCAAAGCCAAAGGAGGAGAGGAAGACCAAAGAACACATTACACCGATAAATGGAGACAGACAAACATGAGAAGAATGACCAACAGCTGGATAGAATTAGAAAGGAAGATCTAGGATAGAGTGAATTAGAGAATGTGAGTTGGCGGCCTATGCTCCATTGGCAGTAACAGGCGAAAATAAGTAAGCAAGTAACTAATCATAGTAGGCGTAGAAATTATTACCAAGTATTTTATTATCATGGCAAATATTTTCACTACTAAATAAAACTGCACAAAACGACTGAATTCAATAGTTATCCCTTAAAAAGTTACTAACCTTGTGATCATTCCAATTTCTTCTCTTTTTTTCTTAGAAAGTTTAATTGATCTTACTAAATACAATCGATTTCTAGTGCTCTATATGATTTCATTCATATCATCCTCTTCTACCTCCCCTCCCCCTCCCCACTGTCTACCTCATCAACTGATTTGAATTATAATCATAATTCCCCTTGAGTAATTGTGTCAAAATTTATTTCATCTCAAATTTGTCTGTATGTGATACAAATGTGAGTGCTTTTATTTTGTAAATAAGTAAATGAGTATGTGTACAATTGTCCCCTTCATTTATTCATTTAAACACCACATATATATGTACATAGAAGAAAGGAATACATTTCATATAAGTGTAGTAGTATTAGTAGCTATATTGTGATAGAAAGATTTACTAACCACCATTTCTCATTTCATTCATGTTTAATCTAATTAGGTTCACGTCAATGGAATGTCATACATCATCAGTAATATCGACAATAACATCATTCATCAAAAATATTTTCTTTAATAAGATGTAATAACTTCCCATATGTACAAAACAAGGACTCATTCAAACGGGTGTATACATTTATTGACACATCCACACACACACACACACAGTCACATCCACACACACCCACAGTCACATTCACACACACACAACCGAATACTCTGCATCTTGTTCTTGAACATGATAATAGTAGTCATAGTCAAATTGTTTGAAAAGAAAATCTCTTGGGTATTTATATTTTGCTTGTTTGTTATATACATAAATGAATATACTTAATGTATAGTGTCAGAAATTTGATTTGTGTTTAGCGCTAAACACAAACCGCATAAAACACACTTACATAAACGATTAAATTTCAACTATAATTTTAAATATTGAATATGAAATAAGTTTTTCGGCAAATATGAAACAATTGAAGTGAAGTTTTAATAAATAAACAGAGTTTAATAGTTGAATACGTGAGTCGATGTAAGCTGGGACTCTTTAACGATCCCACACTGAAAAGGATTCGAACCCAGGACGTTCAGTCTCACGTACAAATACTCAACTTATAGACCACTGAGTTGGCTAATATTTAACGGTGTTAATGTTTGAGTTCGAATGATTCATAATCTCGTGTAACTATTTATTCAATGTCTGAGGTAGATGTTCGTCTCTACCCAACACGGACTGACCTCCATTGGTCACGGCTTCGCACTAGAACTACAAGAAATCCATCTTAAAGCTAGTCACTAGTGAGTATATGATGATAAATAAATAGCATGCATTTCTAACATATCGAATAAAAATGTAAACATGAACGGATAACTTTTTCAAAGCATACAATCGATATCTTTTCATGAAGTAGAATATATGTCTGTGTCACAATGTTCAATATGAGTCCAGTGTCTGGCATTTTATCGTTCTGAGATGCTGGAGAAGATATGTAGCTCAAAGAGATGATTTTGATGGCGTCTTTTTCTCTGAGCTGGATGGTTTGGTCGTGTAGAATCGAGGGAGCATTGGTCCATTGGATTTCATTATCCATTGATCTTGATTTGTATTTTATACTGCTTTGACGAGCTTGTTTAAAGTTTTTGAGATTCGGTTGTCTAACCTTTTGAGTGGATTTATGCTTTTACCCTCAAGTAGTTCCTCGGCTTTCTTGATGTATTATTCTTTGTCCATAATCACTGTGGTGCGTTCTTTGTCTGCTGAAACTATGAAAATATCTTTTCTAGTTCTCAGTTTCTTTAAAGCCTTTTGTTCTTGTGAAATCAGTTGGTTGTTGTCCTTCATCCGGCAAATTAGCGGTACTATAGTTTGTCTTATATCTTGTTGCGTTTCTTCACTTACTCCGGATGTTCTGAGTGATGACTCTAGTGCTGCGAAGAATTCCGGTTTTGAGGTGTCGCTTGTGTTGTAATTTAATCCCTTTCGGGTTGACAGGTTGACCACGCAGTTGTTTATGGTTTCTGGCATGGGTGATTTTGAAATTTTGATTAGTTTCTTCCTAAGGATGGTTCTACTTCGTTTTCTGTGTCGTTTGCATGACATTCCGATGGGCACGATCAAACCATCTATCTCAGAGAACAAAACTCCATCAAAAATTTTTTTATTGTTTACTTAGTAAGTGAATACTGTATAATAAGAGTCCTAACTTTCACTTCATTTGCTTACTTCATCCATCGATTTGGAATGCGCTACAATACTATGTTCACAGAAGACATATAGATAGCTTTGGATCATTGAAATGAAGTCACCAATGCAAATTACGCTTCTGTATGCAGTATTGACACGTTAAATAAACGGTGAAGTACTCTAAAATGCTAGATATTGAACTTATATTAAGAATTGAAGAAAGGATGAATTTCCCTACATATTGTTCGCAAATTATGTACACTCCTGTTCTATTATTTTGTTGCCAAGTGATTGAGAGGAAAGAAGGAAATTTTATAAATCTTAGAATGGAAAATAGAACTTTCGTTTGTTAATATGAGGGTTTGTAAAGATTATTGAATTGTATAGTTGACATCAGAGGTTGGTTTGTTGGTTAGAGAACTACTGAAAACTTGAAAAACACTGGATAGTTGTTTCACTCTAGAATGAAACTCTTCAACATCAAGGGGGGATGTCTACAACTTCATCATGGATTAAGCGAACGACCTAAGCGTTTTATTATAAACACTACGGAGAACAATTCACAAAACCACTCCAACTAAGTAACCAATTTCTCGACATAGTTCAATTATTATAAGTCAGTTATAAATATATAATACAAGAAATACATACAGCCAACAATGTCTAAACTACTGATTCATTCTCACGCACATTTCACGATAAAATCTACATATTTACACTGATCAAATGACATGTTTGTCTAATTTGCAATGTTGATTCAATTTTATTGATCAAGTTCTCACTTGGAATCTTCAAGACCAAAGAACACATTACATCGAGAAATGGAGACAGACAGACAGGCATGAGAAGGCTGAACAATAATTGCATAGAACTAGAAAGGGAAGCCCAGAATAGAGTGGGTTGGAGAATGCTGGTCGGCGGCCTATGCTCCACTGAGAGTAACAGGCGTAAGTAAGTAAGGAAGTAAGTTCTGTATCAAAATGAAACGAAGGTTAAGGGTTTCGACCTGATTACCTCCAATCACCAACTTAGGCTTTAACACATCCTAAGTGATATCGAATCACATAAACTGGTAATCACCTTGTCAATTAGTTGGTATAATTCGATCACTAAATAAACATAAAATTAATAACAACTTAGTAATCAGTCGTATAGGAGATCAGTCTGTAATAGAATAGTTCAGTGTTAACATCTTCGTTTATGACAATGGGTGATATAGATTAAAATATTCAGAGTAACATCAATTCGCTAAAGATTAGAGATACACTTAAGTTGATAAAACCCAATTAGTATGAAACTCATGCTCAATACTTCTTTCCAATATATGAACACGTATTTAAGTAGTGAACATATATTGTTGATATTGTTAAGATACATTTATGTATTTATGACAGATCCTCTCTTTCTATTCGTTTTCTTTCATTATTAAAATAAGACTAATTGGTGGCGAAGATTTGTAGCTCAGGTGGGTGATTTTGATGAAGTTTTGTTCACTGAGCTGGATGGTTTGGTCGTGGGGCTTTCGTCGTTCTTCTGAACGACATCATCAGCACAAACTTCGGATAGAAGTGAAGTGTTCGTATTTCTCCATATGTATTTCACAGCTTGTTCTGTGCACCTCAGACAACAAAACTCCATCAAAATAATACTAATTATTCTATACAATTTGGATTTCATTTATTTGTATGGAGACGAAAGTGTTTTTTTCTAAGAAAAAATGGTCGTTTGTTTGAACAGCTGACGAGGTTTGGTTTAATGTTCATGTGTGTAAGTAGGTGCGCTCACCATTCATTCTTGTCTTCCATCTATCGAAAAACGTGCAATATCATTGTATTTTCACATTTAGTGTAAATTAAAAGAGAATACTACACTATATACTGGTGCCCCCCTCACCCCTCAACCTTCCTCTTACACTTTCTACCACTACTACTTATACTAATAATAACCATGACAGTAATGGTGATTTTGTGTTTTGATGACATTTGCATTTCTCCAATGTTTATAGTTGTGCATTTGTGCAAGTGAATGTGTGTGTGTGTGCATGTATGTATGTATGTATGTATGTATGTATGTATGTATGTGAATCTTGTCTTATCCTTCCTTTATCTATCTATCTATCTACATGTAACTGTAGCTTTGTTTTTCCTTCTTCTTCTTCTTCTTCTTCTTCTTCTTCTTCTTCTCTATTAGTTATTTATGTACCATTAATGTGAAAGTAGATAAAGGAAAAGAAAAAGAAAATAGACCCATATATAGATAGATAATATAGTCATTTATATAATAACAGTTGTACACTTTTCATCATTATCATAATTGTCATCATGTACATTTCTAATATATATATATTAAGTTAATTCAATATTCAACAACTGTTGTTGTGACCTTGACAAAACATTTGAAAATATTTATTACAATGATCATTTAAAGATGACAGAAAAATGAATACGAGAAGGAATTAGTGTTCCCCCTTTTTATTTTTCCTCCTTTTGTAAAATCAATGAAAATGTTGTTGTTGTTCCTTAGTGAATGTGAAATGAAACTTTACACAAAAGCACATGTGTGTGTGTATGTCTTATGGTTCTACTGTACGATTAAAATGCTAAAAAACAATCAATAAATATATATATATATACCACTGATTGAAATCACGAGTCAATTGAAGCTACACCACCATGGAAAACCTGGAAACATTGCATGGCCGTTTCGTCCCAGTATGGGACTCCTCAGCAGTGCGCATCCACGATCCAGCACAACACGAGATCCGAACCCAGAACCTATCAGTCTCACGCCAGGCGCTTAACCAACTGGACCACTGAGCCAGCGTCCAACGGTGTTAATATCGAACTTCAACCAATCTGTGGATGCACACTGATGAGGAGTCCCATACTAGGACGAAACGGCCGTTCAGTGCTTCCAGGTTTTCTGTGGTGGTGTAGCTTCAATTGACTCATGATTTTAATCAGTGAAAGTTCTAAAATCTCCACAAAACCCCTTCTCATATATATAAGATTAAAATTAAATTAAATAGTTGACAGAAAGTTTGAACTAGGATCAACACTGATGATCAAGTTTTTGGGGGTAGTGAGTAAGCAATGATGAGGCTAGTTGTACAGTATTAAGTAAAGATAGTAAATCGGTTGATTAGGTAATGTATCTTCATCGATAAAGGTAGTTATTATATGTAATATGTCTGGTTGACCAACATCTACCTCGATATGGGACGTTTGTTAGTAGGAATAAAGCTAGGGATAGTCAAATCAATGTGGCTATTAGCCTAAGTGATTCGCAATTGCATGTACTTAGTTGATAGGATTCGAGCTGCACTAAGAAGGATCTGACATATATAACACTGATCACCACCCAGTGGTCAATCAATTTTAAACACATCTCAGACATACAGGAGAACGGTCATGGCTCGAATAGCTCAATGGTAACATCTCTGACTGTGAAGCTTGGTGACATGGCACAGGTACACCTTGCTGACGAATGTCATGTAGAAGGAAAGTTAGGTCCAGGGGTTCCTATTGACTGCCTTCAACCAATCTCTTATTTTGTTTGGGTATTTCTGTCTCCTTTAAGGTAGTATTGTAAACTTTATGCATAAACCTAAAAGTCATTTTCTCGTTATTTATTGACTTGTCCTTAAAGTGTACTTTCATTGTAATAATTAGGAGGAGAGTTCGTGGTATGTGGGTTTTAGAATACCAACATTCTAACGATAAATTGTGTCATTCACACAGTTTGGTAACTACTACATGAAAGCTGTGTTTATTTGAAGATGGTTAATAATAAGGCATGATTGATCTTCTTGAAAACTATCGAAAATGAAGATAGTGGTAGAAAATTGTTTAAATCTATCTAATCGGAGGATTTCTCAAAAGGTTTCACCTATAATTCCTCTAAATATGATCAAATCTCAGGGCATAGAGTTCCAATGGTTAACGTAGGATATCATTTATTCACGAAGTCAATTCGTGTTTTTATTGAGGTCACGAACTGCTGCAAGTTAGACAACCGTTTAAAACAAAGAAGCACCAAGTGTCTGTATCATTCTAGTATGGGAATACACAGCAGCGCACACTTATGACCCTACCACGAGGGATCGAAATTAAAGACCTTTGTTCTTGTACGTGAATGCCTTACCTATGTTCCATATCAGAACGAGACAACTGTCCAATACTTCATGGTTACCAATAGTTGTCTTACTTGAATCAGTTCGTGATCTCGATAAAAATAAACACATGTAACGTATTCATTATTAATTTAGTTAGTGTTTACAAAGCGATCACAATAATATTTTTAAAACTTAATAGTTGAATTCATAGGTCAATTAAATCTAGATCACCATGAAAAACCTGGAAGCACTGGATGGCCATTTCGTCCTAGTATGGGGTTCACTAGTGACTGTCTCCAACAGCTATTCCCTGAAGTTCTAGTGAGAAGCAATGACCAGTAGAGTTCAACCATGTTTGTTGTGAAATAGTAGCTCCCTGAAGACAATGGTGGACGGTGACGCAATTTCGTGGATTGGTTAAAGTGATACATTAACACCGTTGGATAATAACCGGCTCAATGATGTAGAGGTTAAACGTTCGCGCGCGTAGACCGATAGGTACTGGGTTCGGGTCGCGCGAACGGGATGAAGCGGTCGTTCAATGTTTCCATGTTCCTCATGCTCGTCTAGCTTCAATTGACTCATGAATTCAACTATTAAGTGATTATAATATTCATAAAAACCCCCTAACTGAATACTTTTTAATGGTTACATTTTAAAAATTACTCTATAGATTATGTATAGCAAAATATAAATATTATGTTTCTTCTAATTATTAAATAATTAATGTGATTAGGGAATATACATTTTCGTCGTTATTTTATTCACTTATTACTGTACTCAAATACACGTTCTCATTTTTCCCTGATACATACGTACACGCACACACACACACACACATTTGCACACACCTACATACACACTTACACACACACTTACATATACATATACTTTCAGAAGAAATATAACATAAACATTTAAAGAAGAAAATAGTTTACCCAGTTATCATAATGAATAATAAATGACAAATAAGAGAATGGTTCACCTTTTAAACAATAAAAAGTGGGGTTTTTTGAGTTGGTTTCCATCAAAATATCGATTGGGATTATTGATTATTTGTGATGGATTTTCTTTTGAGAAAGAGAGGGGGAGAGAGAGTGAGAGTGAGAGTGAGAAAAAAGAACAGAGAAACTTGAATGATAAAATAGTGCATTATTATTAATAAGATACTGAATAATTAATAGTAGTAGTAGTAGTAGTAGTAGTATATATATATATCACAGTAACAGGTGTTATTGTCATTTGTTTTTATTCTCACGTTTCCCACTAACTGTTTAACTCTACTTATTCATGTATGTAAGTGTGTGTATATGTGTATGTGTGTGTGTATATATATAGATGTCGGTGTATGTTTATGGTTTTGTAAACTTATTACCCTTTCATATTTCTCTTTATTCTCATATCATAGAAACTAATATAGTTTTGTTGTTATGTTATCCATTTAAACTAGTTGACTATAGAATATAAGAAATGGATTCTTTAAGGAAGAAGAATAGAATGTATCATCTGCTATAAGATTCTTCTCAATATTCATGTTTAATAAGCAAATAAATGAGAAAATTGGATTCAATGAATTGAGTAGAATTTATTCATCGAATGTAATAATCCCCGTGTAAAATAATCAAATGGGAAAAAAACATACACAACAACAACAACAACAGCAACATTGACTGACCAGATGGTAATTCACATCAGAGCAGACGAGGGAGAGGGCGTGAGAGAGATGGAGGGAGAGGGCGTGAGAGAGAGAGAGATAGAATTGATTATACAATTTACTACAATTCACCAACAATGAAGATAATATTGATTAATAGATATTTTCATTAAAATGAAGTATAGGAATATTCTGTTGGGAAGGAATCGAGAAAAGGATAAGAACGTATAATCAAGTTATATCATTATTATAATGCCTAGATAGTTAAGCGGAGATTAGTGTCTTGCATTCATATGATTTAAGACACCAGTTTTCAATACAGTTGGATATTGATTTGAGAAATATTAAAGATAAAGGAGAGAGAGGGAGAGAGTGTGTTTGAGGGCGAAGGAGAGAACTGAACAGTTATTTCATCTGAATTTATTGTATTTATTAGATAATGAACACTTATACATTTCAGTTGAGAGTGAATTTACAATTTTCAGATCCTATGAGCGAATATGATGAGATCAGGCTGAAATATGGTGTGATGTGATCCCTATTTTATCTTATCAGTAAACATTCGTTTCATTATCAACATGAAACTGTGACGACGGGTCACGGGTGAACTCAAGGAAGCTGTAGGAGGCTCATAAGGAGCCGAAGGTATTCCATCCAATCACCTTTTGAAGGAATATTCTAGAATTCCTACGTGTAGCTTCTCGATTGGACAATGCTAATAACCTCCTGTATGCGGATTGGAGGACTGTAATAATGATTTCGTTCTTACTAAAACCTATAAATACCTGACAATTTTGTACTATAATTGACACTATCTGGGAACAATATTCTTTACATTAGTCTTCTGTCTTCTCATTGCGACTTGTAAGGGTTCTCGCGTTCTAGTGCTCACATTACATGCGGTATATCAAGAACAACCTTCTAGATATAACAGAAACAATATTGTAGATCATAAATTTTCAAAGTGGATCATTAATCAAGAGTTGACTACTATTCACTTTCATGTTTGTGAAGATGTAATTAATGATAGTGAGAAAGACTGAATATTGTAGGATACTGTCCAAATAAGAATGAATGAATTCGAGGAATAAAACCTACGAAATAATTTTGAAGTTCAAGAAGTAGGAATGGATAACTTGTGAATGGATGTGCTCCACTATAACTGATTCTGAGTTATATCACATGATATCTTCAATTACTGATCCAAATGTTCATGTTAGATTTAAACATGTGGTCTCATATCTGATTGTACAACTCAGTCCAGTTGTTAATAAGTTGTCGTGTTGATGCTGTATCCGATTTCACTCTAGATTAATTTTACTTCAATCTATTCCTATTCTAACTAATATTGTGCATCAAGTTGTGCGGTGGTTGAACATGCATAGTACATTTCTCCTTTACCTCAGTAGATGAAGATTCACAACCTCACCAGTTAGTTTCCTATGTTTTCCTGGTATCTTATGTTTAACCTCATCACTAACCACTCTATTGTTCAATTATGCACAATGAAGACATCTTACACATAACAATACTCAAATTTTGTTCACGTAAGTGTATCATCTACCTTCAAATAGCAAGTTTTACAATCACAAAGACAAAAAAGTAGGTATATTGAGGGCGGTATTCATTACGAAATAGGAAAGATTGAGTGTATACGTCATCTTATAATAGAACGGATTTATTTCTAGAGTGATGAGAGGTGGGAAGGAGGATTATATCCATTACTAAATGATATTGGTTAGATAACGGCTGGATATTATTAAACTCTAGATGATTGTTTCTGCCTAGTTACTTTATAAACATTAGTTTAAAGACCTCTTCGTCACAATCACTTGTGAACAATTTGTATTCAGTTGCCTATCGATTTATTCATGTACAGTGAATGGAGAACTCCAAAAGTTATAATGAGTTAGTTTGATCCTCAGTCGACTATCCAACTAATTAATCAAGGTAATGATTAGAATGACCTTAATAGAATTGCTTCGCGTTTATGTAATCCACGATGTTTTCATTGCTCAATAAACATCTCTAACGTATCCAACACTTTCAGCCATTTGTTTTTCTTCATTTAGTGAGTGATTTATGAATTTCAGTATGATCCCACTTTGGCTTTACATTTCAAATTCTAACTTTCATTGTATTTGTAATTTTTCATTTTGGGGATTTCAGATATGCTACATCGATTGACTCATTACAGATAACTGAGAATAATTCCAACCACTTCAAATGACATCTTTGATGAAAGTCACACTGTAACGTTTAACAGTAGCTTACTCATTCATACACTTACTCACATATTGACTCATTAAATGCATAGTACAGTGACCGAAAAGGCTAAATATCATACTTCTACTAAGGATTGCAGACATTATGGACAACTGTAGTCGTTGTACCTTTAATGATCTCTATGGATATAGTTGATTAAATCAATAAATCTAAGTGGTATTAAGGACAATTCTTTTCTACGAGGGGTAACAGACATATGTAAGTAAGTAAGTAAGTAAGTGAGTAAGTGAGTAAGTGAGTAAGTGAGTAAGTGAGTAAGTGAGTAGTAAGTAAGTAAGTAAGTAAGTAAGTAAGTAAGTGAGTAAGTAAGTAAGTAAGTAGTAAGTAAGTAGTAAGTAAGTAAGTAGTAGTAAGTAAGTAAGTAAGTAAGTAAGTAATAGTAGTAAGTAAGTAAGTAAGTAGTAAGTAAGTAGTAAGTAAGTGAGTAAGTAAGTAAGTGAGTAAGTAAGTAAGTAAGTAAGTGAGTATGTGAGTAAGTAAGTGAGTAAGTAAGTAAGTAAGTAAGTAAGTGAGTAAGTAAGTAAGTAAGTAAGTGAGTAAGTAAGTAAGTAAGTAGTAAGTAAGTAAGTAAGTAAGTAAGTGAGTAAGTAAGTAAGTAAGTAAGTGAGTATGTGAGTAAGTAATTGAGTAAGTAAGTAAGTAAGTAAGTAAGTAAGTAAGTAAGTAAGTAAGTAAGTAAGTAAGTAAGTAAGTAAGTAAGTAAGTAAGTAAGTAAGTAAGTAAGTAAGTAAGTAAGTAAGTAAGTAAGTAAGTAAGTAAGTAAGTGAGTAAGTAAGTAAGTAAGTAAGTGAGTAAGTAAGTAAGTAAGTAAGTAAGTAAGTAAGTGAGTGGGTGAGTGAGTGAGTGAGCGATTGAGTGAATAACTTAGTTGTAAAAATGAAGTACAAAAACAAAAAGTCCCTGTTAATCATTTTATATATTTATCAATGGTTCACAATAGTTTAGCACTCAAACAACTTATATTCAAGATACAACCCATTTATCAAGTATACATTGATTTACTTCACTTTGAATCAGATTAATAAAATGATGGGCATTTTTGTTATGAATTGGTTATCTAAATCAAATTAAATTGAGTGAGTTACATCTTAATGACCTATTTGACTACAACTTGAGGTATACACAAAACAGACTTAAGTGAAAGTACAGTTTGGTGAGTAATAAGTCAATCAAAATTGGAAGAATGAGCAAAATTCAAGTATCATTTGTAACCAGCGCTAGAAATGTTTGTATATTAACAACATAGAGTAAAAATTATAGTTTCGATAATGCGATGGGTAGAAGAAAGTTTATCAAAGTTATGTGATGATATATTTGCGCAATACATTTTGAACCATCTGATCACACCTAATATACTTGTTAAGACATTTATATATGAAAACTAAAAGGTCAACTAGACAGGTTAAAGGCAAGCCGTAACAAAGAAAAAACAAAACATAGTACACGAAAAGAATGTGACTCAGTAGCTAAAAGGATGACGTAATTAGCGTTTGAAGAGAAAGATACTGAGTTCGAGTCCGAGGTAGGACGAAACGCATCACCTGGATTCCACTGCTAATCACTAACCATCTCTTATAATGTGATAACCACTCTGGATAATAAATCAGTATTACCAGGGTAGGTTAAGAGCAAGAACAAATTGTTTTCGAACACATAAAGGGGGTTTCAGTTTCCGTATAGCTAAGACTTCAATAAATCTTAGCATACTCCTTTAAAGACTTTTGTATAACATTACAAATGCTGACTTGATGTCAATCTTATGACCGATCTCAATCAAATGTTTCGCAGTGGAGGATGATGTCTGTCTATCCTGTGATCTTATTTGATCATTGGAATTCAGTTGTTTCTGTAGCCATTTGGGTATGTGTTCACCCATTCTTAATTGCAAATCACCATTGCTCCTCCCTATGTACGTGTTTTGCGCAAATATATCATCATATAATTCTAATAAACTTTCGTCTACTCATTGGATTATCGAAATTTATCAAAGGAACCAGTTGTTTTAAAAATTATAGTGTTAGACGTACCAAATAAGAATTTCTATTTCTATGGACAGTGTATCATAATCAAGTTGAGACCTAACTCATATATTTAACATTTTTATACATAATAATAATAATGTTGAGCAAAGATGGATAGTGGCTAGCAGTGGAATACAGAACGCGAGTTTCGTCCTATTTTGGACTCATCGGCTTAATCTTCACTCTAGGACTCGAACTAATGGAAGGATTCAAGTATATAATACCAATTGAATTGAATGATAATTTCATTCCTAATTTTCCAAAACTCTTTTCAATATTCCACTTAATTTTAAAATTGTATTCTATTTAAGGATTTCTGAGCAAAATGTATGTTAGTTAGTGATAAGAATTGTATTGTAGATCTATTATCAGACAAACAACTTGTCAAATTTTAGTGAAAGAACAATACCGTTATATTGTGTAGTTCTATTCAAGCTACTACTAGAGTCAGTAGTAACTATATTTGGAGTTTGTATACTAGTAGAAGTTAAGAAGAATACTTCATGTCATTCATTATCATTCTACTGGATGTTTTCATGTCACAATGTTGTTGTTCAGATTCACAGTTGAATCTACTAACTGTTGTTTGAAACGTCAACTGATTGTTCATTAAGCTAACGAATGTAAACACTCAGTTACTTGTTGAACGGATAATGAAAATATTATTATTTAAATTGTCCTGTTATTAATAATCCAGAATGTAATTTATCAGTCTCTATTGGGATGTGTGCATCCTAAACAGATTATCATGCAGTTAATTACAAATTATATAAATATATATTGTGAGGATACATGTTGGGTTGACTGAGTAACTATGATAAACAATTTGAATGCATTGAACATCGATATGGATCGATATGAATCAACATTGAATGGACTACGGTAAATATAGTCATGGCCTGGATAACTCTGTTTTATCACCTTAACACAGTGAGATTGGGCAATGTGAATTGGAACTTCAGAGGGAGTATCGGTTTGTTTTTAAAACTCTAGTTATGCCTTACTGACAAGTGTTAACTGGCAAAATTCTTGGGTTTTAGTAATTTTCCCACGAAACATTACGAATCAAATTAGAAATAAGGTAAATAACAACTCATGTTGAGCAATAATAAAAGAAAATGGAAATGAATAGAACATACATTACGCAAATCATCAAACTGCATTACGAGGCAAGCACTAGCTTGGAATCCTGAAGAGAAGCGGAAAAGAGGAAGGCCAAATAACACATCATGTGGGAAATAGAAGCAGATATGAAAAGGATGAATAACAACTGGAAACAACTGGAAAGGATCACCCAAGACAGGGTTGGATGGAGAATGCTGGTAAGCAGCCTATGCTTCTCCGCGAGGAGTAACAGGAGTAAGTAAGTAAGTAATAGATGAGCTACTCATATACAATACTACTTAGTAGGGCGATGTTAGCAACGAATACATCATATGGCTTAGTGAATTAGTTACAACAGTTCAATCCTATCATAATGCTTATTATATATACCAATTTATATAAATAGGGCTACTCAGTATGGTTTATTAAAATTGGACTACCGAACAATGTAATTGAAACATATAAAAGTCAATTTATTCATATACGGTTTTGATTTATTTTCAGTGTATAATTTAATACTCATTTATTGTGTTCATCTACTTTCACGCATTGAACCCTATAAGTTTCCTATTCATTTATAACATTAGCCTAAAGGTAAAAAGAAGATAGTGACTGTGTATCATCAAGTGTGATTAGTTAAATCAATCACTTAATGGAGTCGTTTTTGTTTAAGGAAATTTAATCAAGAAGGAGTTTCGGTTGAATAACTTTTTTATAAATGTGAATGGTTGTTTTTGCTTTTTTAAAAAATTTTAACCGACAAAGTTGAAACATGTTTCAAATATGTGTATTATGAAGGGTATAGAATGGTCGACTTGTTAGATTATAAATTAACTATAACGGTAATTTGAAGCAACTCAGTAAATGAAATTTATTGTGGTTTTCAAGTAAGAAAGATTAGTTCAGCGAAGAGTTCTCCCCTTTTCGGCGAATTCATTTTCAATGCTGTACAATCGTAAATATATATACTTATTTTTACAGGGTGATAATAATACTGATAATAATCCTCGGTTAGACACGGTGACAGTGAGGTTGAATAAACTAAGGTATTGAAAATAAAACAAGGAAAGTTTAATAATCGTTTGATTGTTAATGGCTTAAGTATTCATCAAAGGATAGATAGGGAAATTGTCGTTGGGAAAGGATAGCTCAACATGATGAAATAAATGTTAAAATGGAGATAAAATGTAATAAGGATGGTCGTGGAAACAAAATGAACCAGTTAGGGGTAGAAAATTTAAGAGGAAGATGGAGAGTGGAGCAGATGGCTGTAAAGGAAGAGGAGTATGAAGAAAGAGAGAAAAATTTTAATACATTAAGACCATGGTAAAAGAAGAGGTTGTACCAGTCTCTCTTGCACACACAACTCTGGTTTTTCCAAATGTATGGCTATTGATTCGGCAATGCAAAGAAGATGCAGTCTAATTGTTTCACTGTCATCATGTATAACAAGTTTATTATCAGTATTATTATCATCCTGTATATATATTTTTCAATTGTACAGCTTTGAAAATGAATTCGCCGAAAAAGGGAGAACTCTTCACTGAACTAATCTTTCTTATTTAATGTCCTAATGAGTGTATTCCGTTTATTTTCGAGTAACTTGAATATATCTTAAATTTCATTCTCTATGTATAAACATGATTTCAAACACTTCGAAGTAATTATCGCATACACTTTTTCAACAATCTTTCTCTTGAATTAGTTTACGATCATTAAAATCCTTTTTAGATATTGTATAATATTCATTAAACAAACTTAATATTATAATAAATCAGTCATTAACTTACCGGCCATGGATGTATAATTCCAATAGAGTGTACACTGGCTTCTAATAATCCATATGTAATATCTGTATTACCCCAATGACCAGTATATACTTCACCGTACATACAAGGACCATTGTAAATTTTTGTATTATTCGATAATGTATTAATTACTGTATAAGGTTCAATACAAATACGAAACTCTAATGCACATTCTGCTTTACATATTTCCGTTTCTACTTTTATAGTAGTTAATAATGAAGATGATGATTGTTTAGGACGACCACAACAACTACCATCAATACGTCGATGTGCATGATTATGAAATTCTAGAAATTTTAATGAAAATGTTGCTAAACGATCTAGTTGTTGTTGTTGTTGTTGTTGGTGGTGGTGGTGGTGGTGGTTTTGTTGTTGATTCAACTCTGTTGTTGAATAGATCAATTTAATGTAAACTATTAAAGTGATCAAATATTGAATGAAATAAGAAAGTTCCATGAATTGAAGAGAAATAAAATATTATCCTAAAATAACTTTAATGGTTATCAACATTATAAATAATAATTTATCTTTCTTAAAGGAGGAATTCACTTTCATTTTCTTTTTACCCAATCATATTGAAGCAACACCCCTTAGGCTAATTATTTAATAAATAATAAACATTTAAATGAATTGACCAATCAAAATCTTGTTGAATTGTGATTGGCTATCATTTGACCGTATGGCGCAATTCATATTTTATATATAGACAATAAATGAGATGTGTTAATGAATTTTGACATTATGAAATGATTATTAATTTTTGTATTTGAAGACTAAAATATCCACTTTTTTATATTGATAAAAGTATTTGTATTTCTCTTTCTGTAGTAATTTAGAAGACTCTCCTGGTTTTTCACATTGTACGAGTATTCCATGTACCTGAATTAATCGTTACTATGGTTGTCAGAAGTAGCATTAGCCTTGTGACTTCCGAAGGAACTCGGCTTCATAACTCTTCTAAATGAAGACCTTCTAACTTCCAGGGCAGAGTTTAAATAGTTTAAATTATTTTTTTTCTGGTGAGCGTTTTCTTAGCAAGTTAGTTTTCTACGGGATGGGGTCACTAACCCCATGTCCAACCCTCCTTCTTTATCCGGCTTTGGGATTGACAATATCCTCAGAGGGAGCTCCAGGCGGAGTTCGTATCTCTCTTTATTCATTGATGTTCTTGTAAATTTGATTAGGTAAATGAAATGAACAATCTCAGTTGATTGATCATTGGGTGGTGATCAATGTCATGTGTGTCAAGTCGTTCTTAGTGCAGATCGAATGCTATCGACCAAGTTGCAATGTGGCCACAAGTCTAGGTGACTCGATACTGATGCTCCCTGACTGTGAAGCTGGATGACACGGGATCGAATACGTCAGAGAGCACCAGTTACCTCAAGATTAGAGGTACACCTTGCTGACGAGTGCCAAGTAGCACGAAACTCGGGTCCAGGGTTTCCTGTCGACTACCTCCAGCCACCATTGAAATGAACAATATACTTCGTATTTAACCTTCATGAACATAATTTGAATACCCTATCAGAACTCCATCAGATTTGATCTTATTTTATCTCATATTATTTGCTGTAGTAGTGATTAACATAGTAGAATGCAATTTTCACATGCTTCATTCCATTTTCCAAACTAGTCATCTATATCTTAAGTAAGTATTGATGCTTTTCAGTGAAGATCGCCCCCAGTTCCTAGTTTTATTTTTCAGAACACTAAAATATGATATCAGCGGAACTATTTCATGTCATTTCATTGCTAGTTTTTATTTGTCTATAAGTAAGTGAAGGTGGATACGAACATTATCTAATTTAGTGCTTCTCTCAGTTGATTCACTTTATGTTGCAGATAACATCGAATTTATCAATCTCTACATCTATATCTTTTGATCTGTATAAAACGAGATAATGTTGTGTTGATTTATGAGGGACTATAATTTCAAAGGTTTTTATGATTTCTTAGTGTTTTTCATATATAGCGGTTTTATTTGTTTCTCGAATTCTGAGGTTAGTTTTAGATCCTAGTTCAATCACTCAGAGACTTTTTTTAACGAAGTTAACGAGATGGCCATTTTTAAGGAAAACAAACCGATGGTGAGTTTTTTCAATTTCTCATGCCGTGAGAGTTCTGTAATGGTTTTCGACTCTTTTTGAATATCATCTAGACACAACCGTTTCTGTGCTCTGTTGGCTTATTAACATTTAGCATTTGATCTTGATGACTTGAATTTCTTTATACTTGTGTGACCAAAGTTTATATGTTTGTTCCTTCAAATAAAGCATACAACGATGGAAGTACTTTCTGATTCCTGTTCTTATGTAGATTCAATACAGTCGAAGATGTTGCTAATCAACTTATGAGTGTCCGCATTTGTTTATTCATCTTAAAAATTATAGTTTACAATAACATTTGACAAGTTTCTGATGAGCAATTATTAACAATGAAAGTGTTCTTGTGATTATTTAAAATTATGTTAGACAAACGTGTTAAATATATCTTACAGTGTAAATCACAAATGGCTATTTCAGAGTACAACTGAGCTACCAATATATTTGTCAGTAATAAAAAGTGAATAAAATAAATATGTTCGAGTAGGTAAAAGAAAAAATCAACTCAATCCATTTTGTAGAGATTTAAATTATGTCAGGTACGAGTAAGATTTTGATCACATACTTCTCATATTTTGTTAGGGAATATAGTCAAGAAGAGAAATAGTAAGGGGACATGGTTACTCAATTTGGTTAAGAAATGACTCGAAATTTATAGAGACGAAAGATACACGTATAGCTATCTTGCACAAATGCTTATGGTCACATATATAAATGGGATGATAATAGCTGAAAACATCGGAATAAACTAATCATTTAATGATGGTGATAAATCGCGCAAGTATATAGTGAGATACAGACTAATAAACTGTAATTTTACCCGATACTGCTTGGGCTAATTAACTATTGACTAGTCCTCAAAAGTCTTCCACTCATGAATCCCAAGTACTACATTACAATCTTCACTTTGAAAAATAGATTATTTGTTAAATTATATGGTTGTTTACAGAACTATATTTCACCACGATGTTGTAGAAGTATTGGGAAAACATGTTAGAACTTTTAACGAATTCGAGATTAGTCCAATTAAGATGAAGAAAGATGTGATTATTCACTATCTATATTTCTTTGGAATTTTGTAGAGATAATCGATTATTCAACTGATTTATATCATCTTATTGGTTATTAGAAGCTATACAGAGAAACTGTCGATGTCTCCTTACAGAATGCATCGTCAGAAATAGCATAAAAATGTCATTGTCAGATGAATTTCTTATTCATATCCATTTGTTCATATCAGTGACATAGTAAGTTATTCAAAGTCACAACAGTCATCGCTGTCTTTATCAAGTCAGTCATGCCTTTTTATACCATTTGATTTACGTGATATTTAAGCTTCGAGGTTAGAAAATTGCTGACGAATACAAACTACTTTAATACTTGTTAGTAACACAATGTAATTTAAAAAACTTTGTGATTTTAGGAATCGTATAAACTGGATTGTTCTACACAAGACAGCGGATTATAGATTGTTAGTTGATTTGAAAACAGCCTAATCTGAAATCGATAAGGCGATAATGAATCATAGACAGCTCCAAAGTTTTTCACTATCATTGAACGCAAGTTGTTTATTGTCAGTCGCTGTTCCACAATAAAATTAATAAGGAAACGTGTAGCGGTATATAAATCATCAAAATCGAAATCTCTGTAAGTCTTCGACATTTCATGCTGACCACATTAGTTTTATTGGACTCACCTACAACCGCTAGCCAGCTTAGATTACTTACTTGTCGGTCTATCGAGGTTCTATCAGATATATCTTCGAACCTCTTCATTTCTGACTTCTGATTTGACTGACTTGGTATAATCCGATTATAAAAGGTGATGCTGGTTAAAGCGTTGTCAAACTCTGATTACTTGTGATATCCTTAATGGTGAGCCTGACGTGATCTGGTACACCAATTCGTGAACTGTGAGTCTGTTCATTGGTGGGACTTTGTACATCATTTTTTTAAAACCTAATTTTTACATATTGTAATATTGTTCTAGTATTTTCGGATACCTTTTCATCGTTCATTACTATACTCTATACTCATTATGACAGAACGGATTCCTAAATTATTTAAGATCAAAACGGAGGTTAGTGAACGGAAATAATAAAATAAGAAGTGCTGCACAAATTTTCTAGAGATTTATCGATGACGTTTATTGAGGTCGCAACTTCGTACATGCGTATTTTGGTGAATACTTAATCGCAAGTCCGAACAAAGAATTTCATCTCCAGCATATGGACCCCGTTTTCGAACGACTGCGAAAGTATGGCATTGCTGTAAAAATTCAGAAAGGCCAAATCGGAACTGACTTCCTAGATTTCCTCGAACACACTATTGATGCTCAAGGCATCGGACCTCTGAGAAGCAAAGTGGCGGCCACAACCAAGCAACGATGCACGTTTAACGGCCTCGTAAGTTTCTATAGGCGGTTCATACCAAACTGCATGTCTCTCGTGAGACCTTTAACCTACCAACTTCGTGAAAATGAGAAATCCATCAATTTGGACGAGAATGGCATTCTCCACAACTGAGGAGCTTACCGCCAAATCAACTGTTTCCGTATTTTCTTCTGCATGACGGAGTATAGCAACACCTCTCACGTATTTAGCCTTTGTTGTCCAGCTTGGGTCCAATGTGTTTCACTGATCCCAAGCACCTCTAGGCTGTATCTCCGCATTTCCGTTGCTATTTGATTGGTCTTCCCAGTCTCCCACATTGTTCGGACGTTCCATGTACCTATAAACATTGTTGCTCTGGTTGCTAGAAGGGGCATCAGCCACGTGGTTTCCGAAGGAACTCGGCTTTCACCATGAGGCGTCATAGTTCTTCTAAATGAAGACCTTCTAACTCCCAGGGCAGAGTTTAAATGGTTTGAATTGTCCTTTCTGGTTAGGGTTTTCTAACGGGTTAGTTTTCTACGGGATGGGGTCGTTAACCTCATGCACAACCCTCCTCCTTTACCCGGGCTTGAGACCGGCAGTAACTCTAGAAGAGCTACAGGCGAAGATGAAGGTATCCACAAATCTATCGACTTGATCATTCGATTGTGGTTAGTATGGAAACGAACAAACATATTTGACTCCAAATATGCTACAGAAATCTGAGAAAATGAGAGAAGTAAACTGGGTGTCGTTATCCGACACAAAAACATCTGGAACTCCGAAACAGGAGAATAACTGTCGTAACGTCATAATAGTCTCTTGAGAAGTGATTTGATTCATGGGAATAATCTTTGGCCATTATGACTAAGCATCAACGCACAGGAGGAAATATGTACCTTGGAATGGGCCAGCAAAATCAATATGCACACACGACCAGGGATGTTTTGGAGATGTCTTCGTCATATAGAAGGAACCAGGGCACTTTGAACATATCTTTAAGAAGACACGTGTAAGATTTTGAAATCTTATTGTTGTCCTTACTATATCTACTGAAGCATTTCGAGCAACATGTTCTGTTGGTCGGATGCGCGGTCACCCTATGTGTTCTTGGAAATCCATGTACTATCGAAAGCCGTATTCAACTGAAGTCGTAGAGGTTTATATTTCACTAATAAATTTACATACTTCCGCTTACTCCGAAGTTCAACTTTGAAGGTTGCAACGTACTTTTGATTTGACTCTGTGGATGTCGCTTGGTATTTCCACTATGACATTTAGTCTAGCGTTTATTGGATAAACAGTGGCCTTCTTCATGACCAATGCGATGACACTGGGGGCATTTGTGATTATTGAACGGGCATAATTTCACAAAATGCCATGCTCCACAAAACCAACATAGTGAAGGAGGTTTGACAGAAGATTGGGGTGCGCTTGTAGTGCTTTGTATAGACCATTTGGAGGATCTGAGTGCATTTATTGAACCGAAATCGGAAGATTTAATCTTCTGTTGCACAATAGCGGTATCATATTTGAGATTTAACAACCGCTGGCGCTTGGTTGTGACCATTTGTAGGGTCATATTCGGTTCATGCTCAATACGTGCTAAAATCCTGGTACGGATATTTATGTATTCTGGATTCCTTAATCCACAGAAGAAAATCAAACATTTAAATTAATCCGCTGTAAGTTCGTTTATTTTAAACCGTTCGCACTCCCGATTTACTTTTCCAGCATATGTGAGATAATTATTGGATGGGAATAAGATTTCGACTGTCTCATTGAAGGATAAACCTCGAAGGATTTTGTGAACCAAAATATATGTAACTGCTTCACAAGCATTGAATTAAACGAAATAAAGTTTACCAGGTCCAAGTTTTTGCTCGTTCCCGTTATTGAAGTACGGACTATCGATCTACTTGCAAATTACGAACCCAAATCGACAACAGAACCAAAACTTCAATTCAGATACCAAATTTATTCGCAATTCACAAATAGTCGACCCAAATGTCGTTCTAACAACAATAATTATAACAATTACAAAACGAACCTTCATTTTTGTAGGTTCCCGGAGCAGAAACTCCCAAATACCAAACCAATGACAAAAGGAAACCAAAATGTCCGAACAGAATGATATAAACAAACAAGTTGAAAGGTTGAGTAAAACAAATACATCCAAAAAACACAGTAAAATTATTGATGTACAGTAAAAAGTTGTAATCAGCCAAATGTCTTTAGTTCTCCTATAACAACGTCCACAAATATAGATTTCGTAGTTTGTCAAGGCTTATTGTTTCTCTGTTCACACCGATTATTTTATCCTATCCGACATCACTTCAAAATTTACCAATGAACACATGAGGTGATGATATAGTTCTGTCGGTTCAAGAGAAAAGATGACAGCTTTGTCATGTGGTACTGTAGTGTCAGTTATTATGCCAAGCCCATATACCTTATTCTAGCTTCCGGACATCCCATTTTATTCATTCTACTCGAGCCATACTTTGACCTTGTAAATTATTCGCTTATCAATCTAGACTGTTTTTATATGAGCGTATATGTGTGTGCCCTTCTTATCCTATTAGTCACATGTCTGTAGCTTTATTTTGTCTGACTATAAATATTGAGTAACGCTTGACTAAAAGGGAGTTGGCTTCCCAGCCATCCTCCCCGCGCGTCATTTCGCTTTGTTCTATCGCATTCACTTTACATACAAAATATATGTATTCAATGGCCATTCTCGTTAATTGACTTATTTAATTCGGTTATTGGCTAACGCGATTTAAGTCGACGATGATAAACGAGAATCAGCGATAACAAACATCTATACGATCTTGGAGTCAGATCAAACGGCCACTAAAGTGGTGAGCCCGACGTGATTCGAACACGCAGCCTTCTGATTAATATACCGTTGGTACGTTATATAAAACGGTTATCGCGACGAACTGTATACGAAGTTTAAGGATTATATCAAATACCGACCACCACAGTACTTTGTTCCATAAACTTGTAACACTATAAATTGAATTTACAGTCAGAACAAGACCTAATTCCCTGTCAACTAATTCGTTACCATTAAACTGGCTTGAATTCACATGTGGGTTCGAGTCGCGGTTGACTATGATCACCACTACAAGATGGTTGCGTACCAGATATCAGAAGGCAATTGGAGGTTGTAGCGAGATATATTTCTTGGTGATCTCGTGGTATCGAAAGAATACCAAGATCGTGCCAAAAGAGTACGAGTGGAATCACTGAGCAAACGTAATCGCGTGCAATGTCACAATCAACGGAAGGAAGAATGTCTTTAGTACAGTCAAACAAACAAGTAAGACAATCACTGGTGCAATTGGTTATAATAATAATAATTGTTTCCATTAAACCAGTCGCGTTCTCTTGATAAAAGTAGGTCACTACAGAACAATATATTCAATATGAGTAAAAGTAAATTGTACTGAGCGACCACGTCTGCGAAGCTGAGCTATGCCATTCGGTCAATTCGAATTCATTCAATTCATTCTTCTCACCTTATTCCTCGTTCAGTTGAATATCTATTTTCCCATGTATTATCTAGCTGCATAGGTGCAGGTAAACACATACATTCACGCTGAACTGGACAAAGGACATATCTTGTTCTTCGCATTGGTAACCATCAGTGATCGGATAGTGAACAACACTTGTACCAACAATATGCACAATCGTTTTAATAAGTGAATCGATTAGTTTCATATTGAGGAAGTTGATGCACGCTGTGGATAATACTGAAAATTTAACATGTCAGTGATTATTTGCAGTTCAGTCTGTGTCTATTGACTAATTATTTAGAACAGGTTATGAAAACATCTGTTCTGAAAATGAACCTTGGTTAAAGCAACAAAACACCTTTATGATTTCCTTTCCGAATACAGATAAATTGTACTTATCAACATTAAAGTAGTATAAATATATATTTAGGAAATAATGCTGAATGTTTGAATTTAGGATGGTTATGACGGAGTTTTGTTGTCCGAGTTAGATGGTTTGGCCGTGGAGCTTTCATTGTAATTCTTAACGACATCATCAGCACAAACTTCTCCACCGTCTTAGAGAATGGCTGTGCAGGAATTCTCAATGTTCAAAGTACTGAAGCAGTTTCATACCAGATATCCTGGAGTAAAACAAATGAAGTACGTAGCACGAAGCTTCTTATAGTAACTACCCGTGCATTAGCACGTTGAGGATTTGGTAGACAGATGCACGCATCGTCAACAGGCGGCAGAATTTAACGCCAGATTACTGCCGGTTGTGTGACACCAGCCTGATGAACCCTGGTCTAGGATACATATCGACTTTTAGTGGCCCGGGATCTGACTCCAGGTAAAGCGTCTGCTGCTTGTTATCGAAATATTCAAGTTGCCAACCATCGTGTGTAATCAATGACTTAAATCGCATTGGTGAATAACAGAATTAAACAAGTCAAGTACGAGAATGGAATTGTAGTGCACGTGGTTTCGTGAAAGGTTCACCATGATAACCATTACTATGGGACTCACGGGATCAAATTCAAAAGGCGATAAGAAGTCGGTGTTGTCTCGGGTTGATTAGCAGACTGAAACCCTCTAGAGAATCAATGTCTAGAATGGGCACAGGTGCACCTGCTATGACAAAATCCCAGCGGTACAAAGCACCTTGACCAAAGTTCAAGGTCAGCTTCCTCTTACCGTATGTTTTGATATCCGATTTATTCAATGCTTCCAGTAGTAGCAACGTGTTGACGTTTTATCTTTCAATGCTTACTGGAGGTGCGGCGCTAATTTCCGCCTCCGTGTCAACTAGAAATTGCGCACCCGTCTTTTGGCCTTGTACATACAACAGGCGGCTAATTGCAGGAGTTATGCTAGCTGATGCTGTCATCATGAATGTTGGAGAAATCGTTCTCTGGTTACATTAAATCTACGCGGCTGTTAGCACCTTCTGAATTTGTGGCTGTACGTCCGCTGGAACCAACATATCAACGGTGCTATACGTCTTCTCGAGGCTGGAAGGTTCCTGGTGCGTGAACTATTTCGCGACCAATTTCGTTGTCTTTCAGTGCGTGTCAATTTAGTCACCCTTTAGCACACAACACTTGTTTTTTCTTGTAGCGTATCGATTTTTGCATCTATTGTCAAGCTGCCTAGCTGAGGATTCCTGTTCCGCTCTTTTACATACCCTGCGCGCTATTTTTGCTATATTATCTATGTCCGCATATGTGTCTCCGACGTTCGACAGGAGTCGTTGTAGACAAAGTTGACAAAACAAGCTGTTATCCGCTTTCCTTTCACCCAAAAGAGTTTTCATATAACTTTTTAGCTGTGAAGGCGTTCTGTCTTCCACTTAACTAAAAAGCTGATCTTCAGTCTAGTGGTCGGTTGGGGAAACAGCCTTAATTACAGCCTGTTTTGATACATCGTTTGGCTTCTCGGGGTCTGGGTTGGTCAAAACTTATCGTACACTGTCCGTTGCTTTGTCTATGAGAAGCGTGGTCGCATGACCACACTAGTTTCTTTTCAAATTATTACGACTGGCCAAAAAATAAATTTGGAGTCTTTATTAGCTGATCGCACAGACCACAGAATTACAAACACGCCATGCATACTTAAAACGATTAAACCAACGGACAATTGCAAGCGAATACAGAGGCAAATTCATAGTCACATTAAATAAATGTATGGCGAATCAAACTAAAATTAGCTTTAATAAGACAAGTACATATATATATATATATATTTGGGGGAAGGAGAATTATTACATCGACCTATATTTAAGCGTTCATGATTTGAGTTAGACAGAAATATCCGTGGACTGCAATAAGCGTTAAAATATATACGTTTGCGTAGGCATAATAGCGATTCTACTAATGCAAGGAAATAAACGGATTGTTATTATGTCGACAACATTGTCTGTCAGATTGAAGGGCTTGACAGAAATTAACCGTTATCAAAATTCACCGTAAGAATGCTGCTACGGATTTTTGAATAGTTACATTTTGTACAATGGTTGATCGGAAAGCGAAACAAAGCATAATGACGCGTAATGGGTTTGGTGACTGAGCCAGAGCAACTTAGCCAAGAGTGAATCACTATTCCCAGTCGAACAAAAACAAGGGACAGGCATATAATGAGTAAGGTAAGCAATTAGCACATATACGATGATATAAAAACAGTCAGGACTAGTAGGCGAATAAGTGATGGAGTAAAAATGTGGCTTGAGAAGAATGAATGGATTGATCTGGTCAAACACCAGAACAACCTATGTGGGCTTAATATAACACCAGTCCCTACAGAATTTTCTGGTCCGATCAAAGAAACTACTTGTTTATTCGTGGTTGACGGCTTTTGAGATGGCTGGAAATCCTCTTCGTCGTGTCACCAACGTCGAACGAGACACTATAGCTCTCGACGGAGATTTTCTCCTGGAAACGATTGTCTGATATAATTGTATCTGATAATGGCTCCCAAGGTACTACCAGCCAATATCAAGAATTCCTCCGACGGCTAGCCATCAAATATTCCCGCTTTCCTCCTAACCACTGACAGTCGAATGGAAATGCAGAAAGATTTGTGAACACGATTAAAAGGGCTCTACTAAAGTTAATGGGAGGGGAGCGTACCAGTCGAATTTCTATGGAACTTTTCATTTGTTTATCGAACAATGAGTTGCCAGACTGGAAGTCCCCGGCAGAGATCCTAGTCAGAGGAAGACTGAGGACACTTTAAAACCTGACGCTAAAGAGGACCACATCACACCTACTATCCACGAGCTGCCAACGTACGTAGTGGGACGTCCGATGTCCTTTCGGGACAACATACCAAACCATGATCTCTGGACAGATACATGTGTGGCTGATTATCTAGGGCAATTCATGTATTAAGTGAAGGTAGAACGAGACGGGAGGACTCGAGACCGAAACCGGTTACGAAAACGGCGAGTCACATGTTGCCTATCGAGTAAAACAAATCTGCCGCTCGATGTTTTGCTGACTACCTCCGACCTACCTCAACTCCCAACAAGAGAAGAAGTTCAAAAACATATCAACCTACCATCCAGAAGGCAAGTGCACCGACAACTGAGACAAGTGGCCAAGTTGAGTGTGAATGTCAAGAACACGCTCCAACAAAACATGGAGATTTTGGGGATGCGAGATCCCGAGAAATCATTTGTTGAGATCCTCATTTTTGTAGTTAGTTGCAAAAATCTTCGTTTCCTCTGTTTTTATGGAAAACGACCATTTCCACTTCCAGTTAGTGTTTACTATATGAAAGGACCTGGAACTCCATTGGTCCGTTTTCTTTTCTGATGTTAGTTCATATTTATACATTTACTCCAGTTAGAAAAGTTAGTTTCAGAAGGTCGAGTGAGATGAGTAAATTGCAGTGAACACGGTGATTTACAGAAATCAGTCGTCATTTTCAAAAATGCTATTTATCCATCGGTTTTATTCACCATGTTCTCCATACTATTCTCATTCCCATCAACCACTAGTCCAATTCCCATTGCAAATGAACACTGATTTATAGACATTCAACTTCAGACCCTACGATCCTTTATTGCACCAATGTGATGGTCATGAATAACCAATAATTAATTCATATTAACGGTTAATATTGTTACTGAAAGAAGAAATTTGTGATTTGTTATTTTGACAGTAAATTAATTGTTACAACATATGAGTAAATGAAAAATGAGTGAAGTTCGGATCATCATTCCCATAACCACGGTTGTTTACTTTGTATGGTCATCTGGAGTTCAAACAAAAACATATGAATCATTAATAAAATGATAGATCATACAAGTGAACATTTAAAATGAACGACTGTACAGTGGTAAAACTGTCTGATTGATCTTGATCGACATGTACATATTCATTTCTTCACAACATGATGTAGATCCCACTGAAGTCATGGATCAGAAAATCACGTGTGTGGTCAATTGTGAACTGCAATCGTAAACATTTATTAAAATCTATTCTTCACTAGACTGTATCTCAAACAACTATTTGAATAGACATTTCAATTCAACAGGAATCATGAATTGAATCTAATGAACTGAATTGAAGTAGTTTGTAACTTTATTTCGTCCACTTCCATTATCCGAGCACACAGTGTGTGGTCTTCGTACAACATGTTTCCATGAAATATTGTTTCATATAATAATTGTCAGTAAATGTGATACAATAGGTTACTTACTTACCACTTCGATTGCTTTTGATAGAAGTCTATACTCAACTGAAATTTGAGAAAATGAAATGAATGAGAGTTTATTTATTTCAACATCCATCTCGTCATTGATAAGAAGACCTAGAAAATAAATTGGTTCTGCCTCATAAAGTACCATAAAGTATTTGTATAAGGAACTGTCCGATATGTTGTTCTCGTTCAACAATATTCATGCGAAAGTGATGTTTGCTCAAATACTTGCAATTTGTTTGTCGATCTGCTTAATTCCAGCCATCGAAATAGTCTGTCACGTATAAGTCTATCTCACTGTCTCCACCTTGATATTTGAATTGAGAATTATCACAAATATGGCGGATCAGTTGTGCAAGAATTTTCGAATTCAGATAAGCATCAATAAACTGTTTAATGTTATTTATGGCATCCGTGTCTTGGTGACTACCTTCATCTATTAAACCATCAGATTGAAGCTTTCACTGACATTTCATATGGTACCAAAGTTTGTGGATATTCATCGTTTAGTCAGTTGCATGTGGACGTGACAATGTTGCTTAATAAATCAATGAAAATATTGATGATAGACACCATCGCTATTGGGTGCCGGTTCAGTGGTCCATTAGGCAAAGCGTTCGCGCGCGAGACCAAAGGCCCTGTGTTCGAATCCCGTGAACGGGATCGTGGATGCGCACTGCTGAGGAGTTCCACAATAGGACGAAACGGCCGTCCAGTGCTTCCAGGTTTCCAAAGTTGGTCTAACATTAGTCGTTGCATGATATCAATCAAAAAATGAAAATATTGAATTGGTTTTTCTCACAGAATCTGATATTCATAGATATAACTCCCATATATTTCCAAATAATCAACGATTCCATTTCTACTGTATCTGAAACAACATAATTTCAGTTAGGAAAACATCCAGAAATATTGTTTATTTAAAGATATAATTCGACGTGTTCTGAGCTTCAAAATAATACAGACCACTGTATATTAATACTAGATGGACTGCGAAAGAATAACAAAGAGTCACATTGATCTCTTTACTATTTCCCCATATTCTCACATAATAGTCAATGTTATTGTAAATATTTAGTCCTTCAAATCAAAATAGTGACTTCATCTTTGATTCCATTGGCTTGATTTGTGCTGTAACATGAAATACTTCGTCCATGAGTACTATACCCGTTGTTATTCATTTCGAGTTGCAATGCTATCGGAGGTGACGAAGCCTCTGCCTCATTTCGATAGCTGATTACTTTAAGTTATTACTAAACAGGACATAGACGGTTCTATGATTTGCTGATTGAGGGAAATCCAGTTCAGCGTACTAAGGAAAGGCAAGTAGATATTCTAGAATACACGTTTGTAATGGTGAGTATGTGTTTCGGTAAGGAATGTCAGGTTATGTCTGTCATATTCAATAATATCAAGAGAGATAGTTTAAATAAAATTACCTTTCGTTCTGTATGGTATCAGCTCATTACAAATTGCTTCGCTATGATCCGTTTTCATTTCTAATTATTTGATAAGAGAAACAATAAAAGACTATTCACCTCATCAGATTCATATTCAGTCACTTTCACCAGAAACCAAGTTGATCTATGGGAAATGAATTATGAGCAGAGATGTATGATGGCTAACACAGAAATGAGAGACTTTTCAATTGTATATCTCTACACACTAGGGTGAATGTTCACTTCGACATTCTACTAGCCACCATCCATGTCTGCTTAAATCACTTGTGACTCAGTGACAATATGGAGGCAATCCGTACAAGATGCGCATTTGCCAAAACAGACTGATCAGTTGTAGTCTTAAACATCAATGGAAGATTCAAATAATCAATACACACAAACTGAATAAACTCCAATATTGAATGTAACCTCGCAAACTCTCATCATGAATTTAAGATGCCCTACCAAATCTGCGGATTTATATGTCGACATGATGTACTTGTGTTGCACATAACCTACAATTAATTAGAGATGAAAATGACACTTACAAAATTGAAAATACTCAAGAAGGTCATGTAGTCCCGGCTAAACTATCGATGTCAACTAATCACTAGATTTTGCATACTGCAATTAGCAACGATGTCACGGAAATAAAATGTGTGAAGTAGAGGTCGATGAGACCCAATGTGGAATTAATTTTCCTTGGTTATAATCACATAAGCGACGTTTATGCATCAACAACGCGTAAATGCTGATCACGAAAGCACTACTTGTTGTGAACTGGACGAACAGCCTTATATACTTGACAGACGCATGCGAGGCTGTGAAAGAATTAAAACGACTCTATTTATTGAACTGCTGACCAGCAGTCATTTATATCGTGTTTCGGTCTGTAAATTGTCAAACAAACGTAGTTATTGATAGGCAAACGAAATGGATAAATTCTGATGAAATTGTAAGAAGTGGTCAAATATTTGAGATGGATAGGAATGAACTACATGCAAATCAATATTTTGACTTACGTTCATAATGTTCATCACTTTCCTTAAAACATGCGATCAGTTCCCGTGAATTGAAGTAAACATGCTCTATATAGAATTAGAGAAATTAAACAAATATCAAGCTACAACATCGTTCAGAATTACAACATTTGAATGAAAAATAAAAATATGTTGTGTCACTAGTGAACAGTGTTCAGGACTGAATTTGATGAGCTACTGTTGTCATGTGAGCTTTCTGAGAGTATTGTTTGGAAATTGGATTTCGATATATCTGATATGTTGAAATATGTGGAACTCATGATTCGCATCACTTTCAGCTCGAGATCATCACTTGAACACATTTTCACCAAGTATTGTTGTTCTCATGCAGACTTAAATAGAGTTTCTTTCAAAGTGTTAGTTTGAAGCGAGAATTTCTAGATTTCGAACTCAATGTAAACAACAACACTGAGATCGACATGTATCCATCCGACTAGTCCTAAGTAGGATAAAATGGGGGTCTTGAGTTTCATTGGTAGACAAATACTAAATATCAGTGTAGAATTGTGGAGATTGTTAAGTTTTTGATTGACATCATGAATCGATGAATTTTGGACAACTAATACTAATATATAAAAACAAATGCACAGCATCATTCATTTCGAAGAATGAACTGAATACCGAATTTTTAAGTGGTATGAGACGGTGTTTCATATTTTTCTCTTCACTTCATGATGAAAAGTGAAACAGTCTTTAAAGTATGCCAATATGCTCCAAATGTTGAAAACAGTTCGGTTATTAAATTACTTACGATAATGTCTTCTGTAATAATCCTTTGCCATCTGGATAACTATGAAAAGCATTAAAAGCAGATTGCAAATGAATTTGTTTTGAATGTGGATATTAATAAATAAGTTATGTCTAGTGTAGTGACAAGCGAATGTGATTTGATGAACGACTGAATATATTGCTAGCTGATTCAACATGAAAATATCGACCGATAGTTAAACTCTTGAAATTGTTTCGGATACTTGCTAGAAATGGTGTGAAAATCTCAAATAACCAATCCATATAGTTTTACTGGTCTAAAGTATTGACCCTCACCATGATGTGTGGATGTTCTAGATTTATTATTTGTCGGTGTTGATTACAACTTTTGATGAGAGTGTTCAATTACCTGAAACAAGTGTGCATTACGCTTCAAGTTGCGTTGATGGACAGTAGAGTTGAATCCCTGACAAAAGGCATCTTGTTTCACTTCTTTTAACAAGTGAGTACTTCTACAGCATGTTTGCTTACAGTATCAGAATAAAACTTACACTAGCCTAAGCCTACCAGTTGTGATGCAAGAGAGCAGTCACATATCAAATTGATGGATTGTTTATGGTATACAACTGGAAATACTGAGCGCACACATCGAGGTTCAACACTTTAGTGTAGACTATTCACTGACGGATCATACTTCAGTAACCTCTCATTCTAACTAACTATTTCACCAGGGTGTTATTCCTGCACATATGTCTGAGAGAGATTGTAGTATTTTGTCAGAATTATCAAAGATAAACTACAGAGTGTCTAATTAGTGGCGTCAGTCAGGCTGCAATCTTATTTTGTAAAGAATAATATCTTCGACATTTGGACTTTGTTCACTTTCACATGTGAGATTGATTTGTGGCCAACGAGTTCAACAATTCAAGATGGAAGTCATTAATAATGAAATGCTGAATAGCAATTAAAACACTGGATGAGAATAATTTCTCTTACAAGACAAAGCATTATTGACTGAATCACCGATCCAATAGTTGGTTCTACAGCTGATATCTAGAATCATTCATGTAGTTAGGGAACTCGATTATTTTTGGACATACACTGATCAATATTCTCAATTCGATTTAGTTCGGAATTTCTGATTTCATCTGAAATAGACACAATAATTCTGGGCAACTCGGTTGAATAACAAGGTGATTTAGTTACATTTCAAAAATAGTATTGTGCTATGTTCAAAATATTTACAATGTGATGTAACAGAAATAAGATGAATGAGGTTTGATATTACGACATCAGTCACACATTCTACTAGTGGTATTAATAGAGAATATTGGCAAGCTGGATCAATAATTTATCATTCATTCGGTCAGAGGAATTGGGACATCAACAACACATAGAAGTTCCCTAGATCTTACAGATGGCACTATTGTCACACTAGAATTTTATATATTTAATTTACCACATTGTTGGTGGGTACAAAGAGAGTGGGTGCATGGACAAAAGTCTCAACCATCGATTTTGTAAACATTCAAATGCGTGAACTGATTTCGTTTCTTAGATGTACATCAATTGAATAATCATATCAGCCAACCGCATGCACTTACACACTCCCATCAAATATTTTCAATCTATCATGAATGGGCTACTGTGAAACTCAACAAGTACTATAAAACAGGTTCAAATAAACAAATGCTACTTTGATTTAGATATTCTCTTCTTCGTTTGAATGGTGTTAGTAATTTCATCAGTGTACAAACAGAGAGGCAAATAATTTTCACAGAGAAAACTGAACGTGATAGAATTAATTTGATCTTTCAATGAGTCACATTTATAAATGTTTAAGGTTTGAAAATAGTTGGATCAGTTGAACAACTGGACATACTGAACACGGATATGCACTCAATGGGTGCAGTTTATTTTGACTTTAAATTCATTAGTATAAACGATTATGTCATATAAGATTGAATAATCAAATTACCTGCCAGTTTTCTTATTTTGCTGTCATAGTCTCTGATAGATTGAACCGCGATTTCTATCCCATCTAGAGATTAAACACACACACACATACATGAGAAGGAGTTTTATTATTACGTTCGTTACTGGATGTTCAAATCATTTACTTATGAAAACAATTACCAGTAACATAGGAAAAGATGATTTTATTTGTGTGGTTATAATAAGGTCATTACATTACAGAACATCAAACACGTCTCAGCAAATAATTAATGAGCTGATATGATTTCAAGAACACAATTATACATGTATCAAATTCAGGTCCTCGGACATAAACCAGTGGATCAAATTCTACTTCATTCAAATAGTACGATAGAACGTGTGTTATATGAACACGTTTGTTTGTATGATACATAGTTTGTAAAATTAAAAAAAAACACCGTTACTTACTTTCCAATTCAGAAGCCTCAGCTTTTAAGTGCTCAATATGCTTATTAAACTTCATCCGAACAACATCCTTAAAATGCATTGAGTAGTAATCTGAAAAAAGAAACAGGATTTGTCACAACAATAATTAGTTCAGTTGGTTTTTGAGAACTGACGTTCACATTTAAGTGCAGTGAACCAGATCACTACAGGTTGATATGTGATTGTCAAGATTCAGAACACTTCAGAATAAGGGTTACTCATGGACCATCATCGAAACAAGTAGTTTCCTGTGACCCATCACTTTGACATCGATTAGACCGCACGATGTTGTCGATGGGCTCACCACTTTATTGATCTGGGATCTGACCCCAGTTAAATCGGATGTCTGATAGCTGTCGAAATATATATATCTCGCCTATCCTCGTATATTTCTGCGACTTATATAGCGTTGGTGAATAACGCAATTAAGTAAGTCAAATATGAGGATGGATTTCAAATTCATATATTTTGGACGATCATTGATCTGGAGAAATAATCAACGGAACGAAGCGAAGAGAAGAAAGCTAAGTAAAATGAAGTGACTCTACAGATTCGTCATAAATTAGTCGTAACGGTTCATCGGTCAACGAAAGAATGTAACACCTACTTACTCATTGTAATAATGCTTCATATGGTTGGATCAGTTAGAAGGGAGAAACGACAAATTTATAAAACAGACTAATATGCACAAACAATACTGGAATTACAACAATCCATGTATAGAGCATAAGTTTTACATCAGGTTTAAGTCAAGATTAAGGAATGATGACGACGATGATGACGATGGCGAAAATGACGGTGATATGACTCTGTTTGTACACTGGATGAGACGTGAATATCTCAGCATGTATTTGTAAAAGTGCATTTTCAATAATACTGATAACTTACCAGTCTGTTTTGATGTTTGAAGGAGCAAAAGCAGTGAAGCGACGTGAATCCAAAATAAATAAACCATATTCATTGAAACTACATAGATTATTCTTCTGCTTATATACGATGATGAAATGAAGAAGGAAGATGGTGTGAATATTGTTTACCATATAAAAGATCAAACAATCTAATTAACATTTAGAAACTATGCAAGATTCAGTAAATGAATAAAACATAAACAGACACGTTGCAAACTTTTTTGGACCAACATCGGCATCTCTAATAGAATGTTCAACTATCAATTAATCTCAAAATGAATAGAGTTTTTGAATAAAACCTTTCGTTGTGAATAAAGTTCGTCTCATTATTATTCAAGAATGAAGTCTGTGTTTTCTGAAGAGAGAACAGTTGAGATCAGACGACCTTTCAAAATAAGACAAATAAACTGAACAGTGTTGTTTACTACTAATTAGAAAAAAGAATTTTATAAATACACTCTGCTCTTTACGTTTATCATCGTGCGATCTCTAAACGTAATATCCAGGTAAATGTTTACCTGGATAATAAAAGTATTTTACCTGAAACATTATTGCTCAGCAATGATCTGTAGAGTAGTGAAGATAACAAGGATAATCTTTGTACTTACCTCAATATTTGACTTAAATGCTTCAGCTGATATATCGTCTGGACCTTCTACGTTTCCAATGTTGAGTCGTCCTATGACCTCGCTGATTCCCTGGATTGTCGGTCGAGTAACGTTTAAAGAAATCTGTAAATGGTTCTTGGATATCCAGTGGGTTCGGTGAGGCCGGTCTACTCAGGAGCTCATCAAAGTGTTCTGCACGCCTGTCTAACTGACCTGACAATATATCACCTGAAGCACTAAACTCAAACAGAGAATTAACTGCCAATATTCTTTACATTCTATTCAGGAAGATTTGGAAGGAAAAACAAGTGTCAATGACAGACTGGAAAGAAGGATACCTCATCAAGATACCAACGATAGAATATCTGAAAAATGTGAAAACTACAGAGGCATAACATTGTTTTCAGCACCAAGAAAGCTTTTCAAAAGAATGTGGTTGAACAGAATGGAAGATTTCGTAGACTCTCAAACTCCAGATGATCATCGTTGAACAGTCAGTTGAACGGATCTGGTCACTAAATATCAACTTTCTTGATTATGAGAAGGCATTCGACAATGTGGTTAAGAGAACTTCATCGAACCTTACTCGACACAATGATGTACTTGGGATTATTGCCAACATCATCCGGAATTTATAAGATGGATTAAACTGTGAATTCATGCATGGAGGACAGTTGGCAGACGCATTGCAAATGATGACCGAAGTTAGACAAGTCTGCTCACGTTCCCCTATCCTCTTTCTTCTGATGGTTGACTGGATTATTGAAACCGCGACATCTGAGGAGAAGCAAGAAATTTAATGAACATCCTGGATGCAACGAAACGATATGGACTTCACAGATGACCTAGTTCTTCTCTCTTATACACACCAACAAATGGAGATGAAGAAAAACAGTGTAGTAGAAACAGCCTCTGCGTCAGTAGGCCTCAAATCACACAAGCGAAAAACCAAGATCCTCGAATACAACAAAGAGAAAACCATCAATGTTACACATGATAAATCAGCTGTGGCAGAGTTGGAAAATTCCACGTAACTGAACAGAATCATTGATGAACAAGGAAGATCCGATGCAGACGTAATAGTAAGGGTTGACACAAAAAAGACATCATTCCTACAGTTGAAGAACATATAGGACTCAACATGACTACCAACCAATACCAAATTTAGACTCTTCTATCTGAACGTCAAGGCAGCTCTATTGTACGGAGCGTAGGATTCCATAACTACCACAACCATAATCAAGCATGTACAGGTATTTATAAAACAGTTGTCCACTGAAGCTACAATCAGCAAAATCCCACTGTGTGAGAGAACAAACCAGCTTCCAAATGAATATTGCATCAGATGCATCTCTTCACTCTCTTGTTTGCTTCTGTGTATTCGGCCTGTGTCTGGTCTTTCTCCGTTCTTATTCGACTGTTTATAATTGCTGTCACCTTATTATTCCTCTGTTGAACGGTGCCTAGGGTGTTGGTCGATATCCATTTTTTATGATGGTACGTCACGTGAGCCTGCATCTCCTGACATAGTCAGACTGGTGCTTATTTAGCCCATTTCCAGTTGTTATGCATAATATTCTCCTACTGTTTGAGTGTATCTTCTAAGGTTTGAGACCTGTTGCTGAGTGCTACCTTCAATTCACCGAGCTTATTTGTATCTGATATGAAGGTTAAATCGAACTCCCATAATGTTGCTTGTCCGATTGTCCACTGCTTCATTAGCTTCAATTTCAGCTTGAACATCTCCAGATGGTGATTTGAAGCTATGTCAACTCCTCTATTTGTTTTCACGTTTTCCACTGACTCGTCTGAACTTCTTGTTGACGTAGATGTGATAGATTTGGTTCTTTGTCGTGTTGTCTGTCGAAGTTCATGTAGCTTTGTGGATGCGTTCATGGAGGAGAATGATGACATCTATGTCTTCGCTGTTGAAAGCAGATAAATGTGCAAGTCTTTTGCCATTTTCATTTCCTTCTTCCAGTCCATGTCGTTCCATGATTTGTTTGTACCTGATGTTGTCCATTACGTCTTTGACGTTCGGGTCCTCTACCAGGATGGTCAGGTTGTTTCCTAGATGCTTCTCTACGGTCGGCCACAGCCTCTCATAAAACTAGTCTTCATCTTGTTCTATGACCTCGGTGTTGGGTGCATGACACTATGTTAAATGCACTGTAATCCCTTCATTCTATGTTTTGAAAGTTGCATTGACCATCCTGTATCCATGAGATTCGTGCTTTTACAAACAGCATCGGTGAAACTGCCTGTGTGTGAGAGACATTCTCTTCCTCATGACCAGAGTACAACAGAAACTTCAACGAAGCTAATCTTGCCTTTCAGTAGGTTTCAAGTTTGTATCACTGATTGTGATCTGTGTCAAAAACTATTTTTGATAGAAATGTCATGATGTTCCATTTCGCGGTTAATACCCTATATGAATTATGGAAACGGATAACACTTTGAAATATCTAGATGGTAGGAACAGCTAGTCCATAAATTCAAGCAGACCACCAAGGTCGCATCATTCAGATGCATCAAATATTTCGAACCTCATATTGTAAATTCGTGAACAGACATCCACAGTAGTCAAAGTTTTCTGTATCAAAAATAAGCAACATCTATGGGTTGGCACATCATCGTCAAATATGATACTAGAAATATTGTGTGTATCTGTGATCGATTAACGTCATATTCAGATGAATCTCATTTCCAATTGAATCACACTACATCACATCAACTGGCGAATTTGTAGGTGAAATTACAACGCATCTACCAACAAAATGTGTCAGTGATGAACCATCAAAACTTATGGTGGATGAACGAAATCAAAACATTGAGAGTGGGCTGTAACATATTCAGATTGTCTGAACTATCACTGTACATGAGAATATTTATTTCGATTTCCGATTGCCAGTTTTATTGTCTTATGTATGTGTTTATTTTGTGAATTTCTATTTACCTAATACAAGCAAACAAATTTTTTCTAAGAAACATGATGTCAGAACTTTATAGTCAGTTTAGGCAAACACTTTTACCTTTGATCCTGCAGTGCAATGTTCTCCAACTGTCAAAAAATGCACTAGCAATCTCAAATACGTCTGCTCTTCACTGGCTAACTGGAAGTGAAACAAAGAGAAGCAGATGATGAGAAACGATTGTTTTCGAATGATTTGTGGTATTTGTACGAACTTACGACTCTTTTGTACCTGATTTCCTGCTGGTTACGAGTTCCGAATACAATACGTTTGTTTGTGCTCATCTAGTTCGATTTGACTTCATTTCCACTATTTCGTGGACTTTTATCACGAACAATAATTTAAATACTTTTAACTATCATATTGGCATCACGATGGATTCTGTGTTGGAACAGCTGGATATACATTCAAATTTTTATGCTTTTGTGGTTTATATGGAAGTATTGGAAATCTGGACTATGACTAGCTAAGGTGTTGCGAATGTCAAAATTGTGACTAATTTCCTTAAGTTTACCTTTGGCATTTCCAGGTAGACCTATTTTGCTCCCTTATGCTGTAGTGAACAAGAACACCAGTGGGGAACAATCGAATGTATCTGACACAAAATTACAGGACTTGTTAATATAATGTAACAATCAATCATAAAGTAAATACTTAATTTGCAAAATGTCCATCGGTTGTCTCAAAATGGCTGACTTCATTGTTCTTGCATTTTCATACCAATTGCATTCTGTTTCTATTCTTTACTGTTCGATCCTCTTGTCTCTCTGCTTCCAGACCTTCTGTTCACGACTAACATATACTACTTATGTCAATATAAGTAGCACACACCACAATGCAACTCTCAAGAAACTGCTAATAAATCGTCTAAATTGTACTAATTTCTAATCCCGTGAAAGAGGCAAACGTTCATAGAACCATTACTTAGAACATCAAGAATTATACTGCATTACTTAGTTGCATTCATACAATGCGTGCTCAAGGTCATGCAGGTCACCAATCATTGAGGAGTTGCATAGTAGGTTACAGAGGTGGGCAAATGTTTGGCGAATGCTTATTTTGCCATGTATTTCATATGGATTTCTTCATGACAAATGATATAAAGGTGGTAAAATTGGTTAGGTCCAGTCAGCCTGTAGAGCTACTCTTCGCTTTGCCACTAGTGATGATAAACCTTGTAGTTCGGATTTTATTTTGTTGAACGTAATAACTTGTCATTATCCACGATTTTGCAAGGTCTCTAGATCAGGAGGAACAGATACACCTGATTGTTGCTCGTACCATAATCATTATGTTAAATCTTCTCGGAATTGCGTTTTTTCTTGAAATTCTAACGATCTGACTGGAGTCAGATCCCGGGCCAATACGTTTGACAAGAATGTGCTGAATCAGTGGTTTCATTTAGCTTCTAGTATACAGTGACCATTGACAAACGACAGCAATGATTAACTGTCCCATATAAAGAGATTAAAACCAAGAAGTCACAAATGTTTATTTAGATCCCGAGGTGAGTTACTTCTGCGCTCATAACTCATGATGCTCATCTGGCTCTATTTCTCTGAATTCAGTAAAATGGTGAAGTTTCGGCAAAACATTTCTCGTAGTAGGTGTTTTTGGTTCATTCAATCGTATCAGGCTGTTTATGTACAAAAAATTGGCCGTCTAAATATTTTATTACATTAGAAATGAACATTGGTCAAAATACAATAATGTAGATTATTCTTATCAGTCACTTACAATCATCACTACTGTTAGTATCCAATAGTTTTTTTTCAAAATGTAATTTAATGGTATCAATGAAACTACTGATGAAGATATTGAGTGATATGATGATATTTTGGTCGTGAGTAAATGAAATTATTGATTACTATGTTATCAATCCATAGACAATTTTAGACTAATCTTATACAGAAGTTATGTAGTGATAGTAATAGTAATAATTATAGTTATAGTAATGTAATTCATTTACCAAATATAGGTTTGTGTATACAAACTGTTCACCTGATGGTTACTTCTTTCATCATAATGCCTACCTTAATGTGAATGGAGCTATATCTGAACTTCTGACCTCTTGATCGTAGTTAGAGTGGATCAACTACAAAATCCCAGTTATAGTTAATAGATCACTAGACTTGAAATCATAAGAGTGATTTTTGTGTATGAAATAGTTGCGGAAGTCCATGTCTCGTATCACAACTATTACTAACACTCTGTGATGTTAATAATCACAATTACTTTGAGCAGACTCACAGCCTATTCATTCGTGTACATTTCATGTACCAATATGTTCTCAATGGTTATTTGATTCATCCATACGAGGACACATATGCTCAGATCTTGAGTTAGCACGTAATTTGAGATATTTTCTATTTTCCAAGATAGTTTAAACCATGAACTGACTTTAGCTAGACAACCGTTGGAAACCAGGAACCAACCACATCTGACAGGTGACACACAGTATTGCAAATTGGGCGAAGAATGACCATGAAATGATGGGCGTTAAGTCACTTGAATATACAAACGTGCAGTGGATATAATGTGTTATGTTCGATCTACAGCATAATACCATGAGTGAATTGCTGAGGAGCTTCACTGTAGAATTCCACATGAGTGACCTAAGATATCATACTTTCAAAGGGATATGCAAGTTCTGGTCTCCAACGACAACAGAACAGCTCTTCAATTCGTTATTAAAGAACCAGACTGATAGTTTTGTTAAACTAATGATAAACATAATTATGTAATCATATTTTTATCAAATGTCTGATATTGGTTCTTTTTCTCTTTCATACTAAACATTCATTTCATCTATCAGTTAAGTAATGAGTAAGTGAATTCCATTGACATTTTATGTTCATAATATGTACCATAATGAATTAGTTCTCTCTTCTATTTTACTTTATCATTCTGACATCTTTCATTCTACCTATCTCCTACTTGGTCCTACAGACTAAATAATTTTTTTGTGGAATGGATATACATAGGTTATGACATTCCCTCTGGATTGGTGAGAAACGTATTCCCTGGAGAGTATGAAATACATCCTACTGTAGGAGAGAACAAACCAGGTTTGAGCTGAAGAGGAAATTAGCAAGAGGCGTTGAAGGTGGATAGGGTATACATTACGGAAATCATCAAACTGCATCACAAAGAAAGCGCCAACTAGGAATCCTGAATGAAAACACAAAAGAGGAAAGTCAAAAAACACTCTGAGTCGGCAGTTGGAAGTAGACATGAAAAGAATGAATATTAACTGAAAACACCTGGAAAGGATTTCTGAGGACAGAGTTATATAAAGAATGCTGGTGGATGACCTATGCTGCTTCATGAGATGTGACGGACGTAAGTAAGTAGGTAAGTAAATGTGTTATGGTCTAGAATATTTACGCATTCATAATCAAGTGTTTGTGGAAGTCTTAATAAAACCAAGTACGTGGCCAACTTTCTCACATTCAGGTTTGCTATGTCGAGTAACTGGGAATTTCATGTAGGCAATCAAGAGTCAGTAATAAAGTAGTGGAAACTGGGTGTCATTTCTGTAAACAAATATACAATAAGATGATTGATTGAGATTGAAATTTATGATTATTCATTTTAAAAAATTCTAAATGAAATGCGGTCTTGAAATCGTATCCAGAATGACAACAAGAGAATCGCAATTTCAAAAATCTAACACCAAGAACTCAACGCCACCGAATGCATCCATCTGAACTACAAACATTTTCGATTTAATAGTTGAATTCATGAGTCAAATGAAGCTAGACCACCATGGAATATTTAGAAGCACTGGATGTTCCACAATAAGACGAAACGATAGTCAGTGGTTCCATGTTTTCCATGGTGGTCTAACTTCAATTGATTCTTGATCTCAACTACTAAATTACCAAAATATCCAAAAAACCCTCTCTGATTATGATTATCATATGCTCAGTAGTGACGGTCTCCATGAGTTATTTCATGGAGTTCTGGTGAGAAGCCATGGCCAGTGGAGTTCAACCGGGTCTGTTGTGAGATAGTAACTCACTGATGACAATGATGAACGTATCGCTCAATTTCGTGGATTAGTTGAATTTAGACATTAACACCGTTGGATGACAGCCGAGTCAGTAATCTAGAGATCAAGGGTTCGCATGCAAGACTGATGGGTCATAGGTTCGAATCTCACGAGGTGAGGTCTTGCATGCGTACTGCTGAGGAGTTTCATTCTAGGAAGAAATGACCGTCAAGTGCTTTCAGATTTTTTGTGGTAGTCTAGATTCAAGTGACTCATGAGTTCAGTTATTAGATTACTATAATATCCACAGAATTCCCCTCCGATTTTCCATTTCATTGGAAATCACTTTGAAAAGAGAACATTTTCAAACTGAATTTTTTATCATAATTGAAAGTTTTCGAAAAAAACGGACTGATTCACTGTGAGCAGTTGTGTTGTATCTAACGTAAGCTATTTTAACTCGACAAAGAAATTTGATTGAGATCATGAACCGATGGATGTTAGACCACCATTGAATACCCGGAAACACTGGATGAGCGTTTCGTCCTATCGAAGGACTCCTCAGCAGTGCGCATAGACGATTCCGCACCCCGCGAGATCCGAACCTACGGCCTTCGTTCTCGCGCGCGAACGCTTAACCCACTGGACCACTGAACTGGCATCCAATGATGTTAATGTCTAGCCTCAACAAATCCACGAAGTTGCGCGACCATCTTCCATTGTACTGAGTTAGACACCTGTTTCTACCCTATACGGATTAGCTCCACTGGTCACGGCTTCCATCCACTTGATAGATATGAAGAAACACATCATAACAATTGAATAATAATAATAATAATAATAATAATAATAATAATAATAATAATAATGAAAAATTGCCAAGAGACAATTATAACTTTTGATGAAGTGTTGTTCTCTGAGTTGGATGATTTGGTCGTGGAGCTTCTACCTGACGTTTGAGCTGATGATGTTGTTCAGAAGAACGATGAAAGATCCACGGCCAAACCATCCAGCTCAGAGAACAGAACTCCATCACAATCATTCATTTGAGCTACACATTTTCTCCATTATCTCATAATTATAACTGCCTGACGTTTAAACTTAGACATTACTAATTTAAAAAAGAAAACCATATAAAATATCAAACAATCTAATGAAAATTCAGAAACTATGCAAATTTCAAAGAATGATTAAAGTACAAACTGACACGTTGTATACTTTCTTTGATCGATATCAGCACTTCTAAATTAATCTTCAATCATCAATGAAGTTTCTTGAATAAAATCTATGGTTGTAAGTTAAGCTCACCTCATAAGAGAGAGAATATGAGATTAGGTGACCTTTCAAAATAATAATGAACTGACAAATATTTGTTTACTGTTAATGACAAAAGAATTTAATCAATACACTATGCTATTTATTTTTATGGTCGGACAATTTCTAATAGTAGTATCAAGGTAAATATGTATCTCGGACTTAATAACTTTATTGTCATTAATAAGTTAATATAATTTTTGGTCCACCACAGCCTCTCTGATTTCCTGAATTGTTTGTCAAGCAGTGTATATTGAACATTTTATAAATGGTTCATCGATATCCGGTGGGTTCGATGAGGCCGATCTACTCAATAGCTCTTTCAAGTGTTCTACACGCCTGTATAAATGTCCTTAAACTTTAGTCACTGGTTTACCTTGTTTGTCATTGACTGGTTGTTCTTGTTAACCATATTCTCCGCTCGCCTCTTCATTTTACCATAGAGTTTTGTTCATATTTCCTTCACTTACAGCTTTTCCGTGCTTTTCTCATGATTTTCCACGTATCTCCGCTTGTTGCTTCTGAGGCTATTTTTCACACTTTTAATTGCGTCTGTGTATCCGGCCTGTGTCTTGCCTTCCTCTGCCGTTGATTGTTGACTCCTTGTCACTCCTCTATTGAATGGTGCTCATGTTATCGGTCGAAATCCATTTTTTGTGATGGTGCTTCTCGTGGGCCAGCACCTTTTGACATAGTCAGACGGATGCTTCTTTATCCCATTTCCAATTGTTTTCAATAATATTCTTATACTTTTTGAGTATATATTGTAGGGTTTGAAACTTGTAGTAAAATGCTATTTTGAATTCATCGAGTTAATTTGCATCTGATATGGCGATTACGTTGAACACTCATATTGTTGCTTGTCCGAAATTTCCTGTGAGTGAGAGGCATTTTTTTCTCCCACCTTCTCTTTTTCCTGGTGATCGACTTGATTATAAAGACCTCGACATCTGACGGGAAGCAAGGTATAGAATGGACAGGTTTGATGCAACATGACGGTTCGTACTTCGAAAATGGCCTGACCCTCATAAGTTATACAGACCAACAATTGCAGGTCAAGACAAACAGTGTAGTGGCAGTCTCTGAATCATCAGACCTCAACATACAAGAAGGAAGAAGCAAGATCCTCAAATACAACACGGAGAACTCTGGAAGAGGTGGAAACTTTCATGTATCTGGGATGCATCATCGATGAACGGTGAGTATCCTATACATACGTAAATGCGCGGATTTGCAAGGCATGAACAACATTCCCACAACTGAAGAATATACGGAATTTGAAACAACTTTCAGACAATATCAAAGTCAGAATCATCAATACAAACGTCAAGATAGTTAGTTGTATTGTGGGGATCTGAGACGAGGAGAACTACATTAACTATCGTCAAGAATGCACAAGTAATTATAAACAAATGTCTACACTAGACTATCAATGTCCGTTGGCCGGATACCATCAGCAACAGCCTACTTTAAGAGTAAACAAACCAGGATATTATCAAGAAAAGACGTTGGAGGTGGATAGGATAAACATTGCGCAAATCACCAAACTTCATCACGAGGCCGGGGCAAGCGCTTCTCCGGAATCATAAAAGAAAACAGAACATATGAATGTCGAAGAATACGCTACGTTGAGAATTGAAAGCAGACATGAAAAGAATGAATACCAACTGGGATGAACTGGAAAGGATTGTCCAGGACATAGTTGAATGAAGAGTTCTGATAGGCGGTCTATTCTCCTTCACGAGGGCTAGTAGACGTAATTAAGTAAATAAGTACTGCGCAATAAAAATCACACTGGAAGTCGAAAATAATCGGAATATTCGCTTTCTTACTGTCTAGATGATGAGAAAGCGAAATGGAACTCCTAGATCTACTTACAGAGGACTTCGTAGAGTGGTCAGCTATCAGCCTTTTCTAACTGAGTCTCCAGTAGTGGAAAGAGAAATTTAATTGTGTCCTTCGCTGTACCGATAAAAACATTGGTATTCCCATGATCATGGAGAACAAACTGGACCTACTGAAGAACGCATTCAATACAAACTGGTGTTCACCGATACTTATCGATAAGAAAATCAAAGTGAAAACGCTCAAAGCATGAATTAACTTCGCAGGAAAGAAACATTTAACGAGACGTTTATTTTAAAGGTGATAAAGCTACAGATATCCTGAAGAGTAGTACCTCTAACTCTCTCAATGGAACGTCGTTTTAAGCCACTACGCAATCAGCGTTCCTCAGCCAACCAGTTTCCAGGAATTCTTTGTGTGTTGATCAAATCACATGTTTATGTGTAGCCAGGAATATAAATTGTTCTGTGAATATTTCATCCGAGAGCATTCGAGAATATCACTGGACTGGGTTGAAAAGATGCGAAAATGGCTCAATAAGGAGCTCTATTATCAAACATCTTGTGAGCACAGGTCATTCTATGAAGATGAACTCTGTGTTTAAATTCATTTACAAAGTAACGAGAAAGCTACTGAGGGCAACTAATTTCCATATTCTCACCATATCCGAGGCACTTACTAAAGACCTGTAAATCCAGAATTATCTATACAGACGTAACCTGTTGATGTGTGGGCGAGAATGATAATGACTGGTTGTTTGCTTAGTCAGACTTGTAGATAGTCTGACAGACGTTAGATCAGTTATATATTCTCCTTTCCTTATTATTATTATCATCATTATTCTTATTGATATTATTGATTGTTGGTTGTTGTTGGATCATGTCGGATGGTTGTCGATTTTTGATGTGGAAATATATTTACTTTCTAGTAAGGCTAATTGCGTATTCATGAATTGCAGTATAATAGAGAATGGAAGGGAATCTAGTGTAGATATTCGTCTAAGGTAGATTAACGTCATATTTGTGTGTACAAAGTAGGCCGAACGTTATGACAATTGTCCGAACTCCTTTTCTACCACAGTTTGAAACTCTTGTTTTGTTTTCTCTATCCTACCTTCACACACATCTGATTCCCTTCTATCTTCTCTATTGACATTTACCCATAATCACTGTCTCCCTTTTCCTATGATTCTCACTATTAAAGTTCATCTTAAATTCAACTTTCTATGTGATCACACTTAGGCTTACTTTACCAATTGTAATTCGTTATCTGTCTTCATGATGAATATTAAAGCACCTAACAACCACACGACTGAATAAAAATAATAAGTTTACACCTTTGTCCATTCTATCCGACTGTTACCTTGTATAGCGAAATTTCATTACCAATGTAAGATCCATTTTGAATGTTTTGTGTGTTTGTGAAAATCCTTCCATGTATATACTTGCACTTTGTTCCTATTGATCCCCTTAGTTGTACATTGTTGTCTTGTGATTACATTTGAATAGTTAATAGTTGTATTTTTCATTATAGTTTTTGTTTTTCTTACGCATTCACTAAGTTTGTGTTTCTTCCCGAACTGCATCTGTGTTGTTTTACTTGACACTTGTTCTTGGCGGTAGCCATATTGAATTGCTCCTCCTTTTGTGTGTTCTATCCAGTCAGGATAGAATAACGTTCATTTGTTGTGACTGGTAATTTTCCCTCATCTTTCATCAACTCCTTTATTTATTGTAATTTAGATTTTATTGATTGAACAATTATTGGTTGTATAGCCGGGTGGTAATATTTGTTTAGGTAACGATTTACATATAAATTTATGATGAATTATATAACCGCTATTTACCCGATTACTTGTTTTGATTTCGACGGGAAAGGGCGCGTGTCTAAAGTATCTGAACGGATATTTTTCTATCCAAACCGTAGTTTGGATCTTACAACCACTATTACGGTAATTATTAAAATTTCCACAACAAAACTAGGTATATATTTGGGATTTTAGGGCTTTGAAAATGCATTCATCAAAATGAGAACTCTTCACTAAACCGAGCTTTCTTCATCGGTTTTATTATGTTTACTGATTCCATAGCTGTTCTCTAATTGATAAGTAAATTGAATGGATTGATTTTTGATTGTGATGATTATCCTGTTTCTTACAATTCAATGAGGTTTTATTTATTCCCTCTTCCCAGAATTTTAACATTCTCTCAGTCTAACATGTGTTCACAATTGTCCACATTCATTGATATAAGCAACCATATATCATGGCGCATAACAGCTAGATAATGTTGATGCAGGCGAAGATGAAGAGGATGTCCATTTTATCCAATGTGGTATTCTCTGCAATTAAGACAGTTCAACTAATCGATCTATAATTCTTTACTTAAGCAGAGGAGAAATTGTCTGTGTTCATCGTCAAGTGGTTCGTGATAACAATTTGATTACTTAGCCAGTTCGTATCAGCTAGTCAGAAAAATTGTCGATTAGGAATTTTAGTAAAATGTGAACAATCTATAGAGTCGTACAATTGATTTTTAGGAGTTTTTGAGTGTTTGTATTTGCTAGTTGATGGTAATCGGATTTACACTTGATTAGTCTGTGTTGGCATATGTGCACACTGACAGGTTGTATAGATGCTTCTTGCAGATACAACCTTCTGATAAACATTTTCAGCATTCGGTTTACAGTGAAATCCAGGATGAGTAAATTTCAAACTTCACAAATGGATGCATATATGGTGAACAATTTCGTGGCTCTTTAGATTCAGTAACCTAGTGAATAACTCGTTGGTGTTTTAGGAGAACTCAACTGGGTTCAAGTTTGTAACGTGAACAGCAGTAATGGGATCCACAAGAATCCATCTGACGTGTCTCAAATAAGATGGAACACGAGTTTTAGTTTATACTGATAATCATTGTACAAATACATCACAACTCGTTACTGATGGTTAAAATGCTAGCGATTCTCTCAGAATGTACAAAAGTGAATGGAGTCTGATGAACTTCAATCTTCAATGTTTACAACGAGAAAATACCACTAAAACAACATTCAAACTATCTTAATGGATGCACTGATGAGCTTACATCACATTACATTTGTTCGAATTTCAACAATGATTTCTAAGTGGAATGCGTTACCCTATTTATATTATTATTATTTCATTCTGACCGACATCACTTCAAAATATACCGCTGAGCACATGAGATGATATGGTTTTATCGGTTCGAGAGAAAAGATGACAGCTTTGTCATGTGGTACTTGTTGCAAGAACTTACTACATTACAATTCGGATCTACATTCAGAACAGGAG